>SNQJ01S0006309.1:146078-165162 GCA_010110895.2 Picea sitchensis | reverse complement strand
ATTCATTTGATGGGGGACCTCAACACAATGGAGAAAATTGCTTCCTAAGGAGGGAGGATTGATCCAGATGGATATTGGTGGCCACCCACCTTTTCCAACTGGCTCAAAACAGTTTTCTAACAATTTTGGCAATTTACTATTTTTAGTAGTTTTAACTTCCGGGGCCATTTTTAGGGCCTAAATGAAGGTTTTTCGGGATCGAGCTCCTCAATGATATGTAAATGCATAATTGAGCCCCAAAAATGAATCTCCTCAACACTACCTTTACAACGGGCTATCACACACCTAAAACAAATATCGTATGAAAAAGTTACGACCCCGGGAAGTTGATGTACTAACTTACCCAAACAGGGCCCACATTACTTTTGGTGCTTCATCTCCTAGGGTTAGGTTTTTAGATGTCTCGAGTTTTTCGAATTCTTGCTTATTGTAAAAAGGCCTTTAGAGCCTCATTGTAACCTTCTTCTTGTGAATGCGCACTACCGTCACATCACTTCTCGGAGATAAGTCGCCACCATTCCAACAAGCTTGTTTCTGGTGAATTTACAGTTTTAGCTTATTTTGTTATTGAATAGAAAACTAGTTTTAATGTATCTCTGTTATTTTGTGTTAAGCACCTGTTAATAATCTGTATTCATTTGGTTCTGCTCATAAAATTTACATCAGTGGTATCTGAGCGGTCTTCTCCTTGTCATCTTAATGCATGTCCCCAACGAGGTTGGAGTACAAAGAGTTGGGTCTCGAGCTTGTTTCTCTTGAGGAAAGAAGCTCTCGCACACCCAAGCGACCTCCCATGGCAGGAGAAAATAAATATGATGGCATAGGAGATCCTTTCAAATTGTTTATTGAGGAATCCCTCACGCAATAGAGGAATGAGATGATGGATAGTTTCGTGCAAATCCTTCGGCAACTACCAACAGGCGACACATCTTCTTCGAACATAGGCATTTCCCCCTTCAAGGTACAAATAAACTTTGATATTTGTATATTTTAAGGTCAGATAGAAGTAGATGCTGTAGAAAAGTGGTTGAATCTACTAGAAGGGTATTTTTCTGTCCATACCTTTTTGAATAAAGAAAAGATTACTTTTATGCTCCTCAAAGTCGTTCCCCATGTCAAAGATTGGTGCGAAACTTTTTGTGAGCAAAAGGAAACAAAGGAAACCTCATTATTTTCAGTCAAGACCACTTGGGAATCCTTCAAGGATGCTATTAAAGAAAAATACTACCCTGTCGGAGGTTATGACAACCTGTATACCAAATGGACCACACTACGGCAAGAAAGAGACCAAGCAATGCCAGATTTCACAAATATCTTCCATACCTTGAGCACCAAGTTGGGTATCAAAGATTCAGAGTGACATATGGTGCTCAAGTATCACAGTTCTTTGCATAGATACATCCATACTGAAATGGAATTTCTAGACATCTCATCCTTGGGCGCGGCCTACCGATATGCCGAAAAAATCGAGCAGAAGCTCAAACAAAAGACGCGACAATTTGGGCCTGGGAACCCCTCACGACAAAATCCAGGAAAGGACGACCCCAACTTACCGAACAAAGGACAGAGCAAAGATGGAAAATATCAGGACAACCAGTCTAAGCTGTAAGCAAAGAAGGACATTAGAAAGACAAAGAAAGATACCAGGAAGTGGTGCGACTTCCATAGGATCCCTTGGCATAACATTGCTGACTTCTGCTCAAAGTAGTCACTGGTGGCTAAAGTGAAAGCCTCTGAATCAGATGCAAATTATGACTCTGAGCCAAAACCAAAAAGGGGAAGACAGATCATTGATGTGGAAACCAGTTCCACCATTGCTACCACCAAGCTCCAGCCTGGTGAGCCAGAAGAAGGAGAGCGCCTCTTCCATTCACAGATGTGGGTAAAAGGAACCCTGCTTCACTTCATCATTGATAGTGGTAGCCAGAAGAACCTCATCTTAGCAGAGGTCATCAAGCAGCTGGCCCTGCCAACAATGCCACACCCACAACCATACACCATTGGATGGCTCTGCTAAGGAAGCGATCTCCACTAAGGAAATTGTACAGGATACCCGAGGCAGTCCAACCTCGTTCTATTTCCTTGATCTCTGCTAAGAAATGTAGGAATTTCATCTCTCAGACGGGGAAGTTTTTCTTCTTCGTGATTCTCTCTAAGAATAAGTGAAATATCACAACCACATCCAGGGTCTCTGTGGCCAACCTCTCCACACAGCAGAAGAAAGTAGATAAGGTTGTGGAAGAATACTCAGATATATTCTCCTCACCTACAAGGGTACCTCTGCACTTCTAGGTCAAGCACCCCATCGATCTGACCCCTGACACACCGCTACCCAATGGGCCAGTCTATCGTCGCTCTTTGTCAGAGAATGAGGAGATCGGGCGACAGATCTAAGAACTTCTCCACAAGGGGCACATCCGCCCCAACTCATCACCTTGTGGGAGCCCAATCATACTAGTACAGAAGAAAGATGGGACCTGGCGACTCTGTATTGATTACCGGGCTCTGAGTAAAATCACAGTCAGAAAATGGTACCCGATTCCCTGAATCGATGACCTCCTTGATCAACTCATGGGGGCCAAACAATTCATTAAGATTGATCTGAAGTCTGGCTACCACCAGGTCCCGATAGAACAAACAGATGTATGGAAGACTGCCTTCAAGTCAAAGGAAGGCCTTTTTGAAAGGCTGGTCATGCCCTTTGGTTTGACAAATGCTCCAGCCACTTTCATGACGATGATGGATGATATCCTGTGACCGTTCACCGATACTTTTGTAGTGGTGTATCTGGATGACATTCTAATTTACAACAAGACTTGGGCCAAACACTTGCAGCATATTCAGCAGGTTCTGCACACCCTGCGGTAGCACAAGCTATACGCCAACTTGAAAAAATGCTCCTTCGACATGATTAGGGTCCATTACCTAGGCTACATCATTGATCAACATTGTGTACATTTGGATCCATCCAAGATCCAAGTCATTCGTGACTGGCCAGCCCTAACAACACTCACTGAGATTCAAAGCTTCTTGGGCCTTGCCAATTTCTACCGCAGGTTTGTGTTGGGTTTCTCCCATATTGCATGGGCCCTTAGCCAAATAAACAGGGGCGACAGTAAGCTGAAATTTGCGTGGGGCTGGTCCCAACAACAAGCGTTCAATGATTTGAAGCAGCGCTTGTGCTCAGCCCCAGTACTTTCACTACTAGACCTGCAACATCCTTTTAAGATCAAGACAGATGCTTCAGACTATGCTGTGGGTGCCGTTCTCACTCAACACAGCCACCCCGTGGCCTATCATAGTGAGACACTGTCAGATATTATCCGTAAGTACCCTACTTATGACAAAGAAATGTACTCCATTGTGAAAGCATGCCGCCAGTGGAGACATTACATTCTTGGGAAGGAGACAGTCATCCACAGTGATCATAAGCCACTACAGTTCATGCAGACACAGGGAAAATTGCAGAATGACCGCCATCAAAAGTGGTCAACATACTTGCAGCAATTCCACCTCAACATCAACTATAAAATAAGAAGCACCAAGTGCGTCACTGATTGCCTCAGCAGAATGCCAGTCGCGACACTCACCACAGTGCTAGACTCTTGCGGCCATGAGACATCTGGATGGCCCCAACTCTATGATACAGACCCTAACTTCGCTACCACCTACCAAATGTTGGGTGCAAATGTAGTTGTTGATAATTTCCATCTTCAGGATGGGTTGTTGTGTCATCTGGGCCACATATGTGTTCCATCAAGTGAGCGAGCAAAGATGATCTGGGAAGCCCACTATAGTCGGGTGGGAGGACACTTTGACATTGAAAAGATAGTGGCGATGCTACATAAACATTTCTAATAGACGAAACTTTGACATGATGTCAGCAAGTATATTAGGTCCCACACTGCCTGCACTATTTCCAAACTGACCACTAAGAAACAGGGCCTGTACACCCCTCTTCCTACTCCTGACAGGCCATGGGAATCCATCTCAATGGACTACATGTCGGGCCTCTTGTCCACCAAGTGGGGAAATGACTGTGTTTTTGTGATTGTTGATCGCTTTTCTAAGATGGCGATTCTGGTTGCCTGCAAGAAGAGCATCACAATAGAGGCCACTACCAAGCTCTTCTTTGAACGAGTCTGGGTACATTTTGGAATCCCACAAACCATTGTCTCAGATCGAGATAGTCGATTTCTCAGCACATTCTGGTCGAGCCTCTGGCCATTACTGGACAACAATCTCACCAAATCCACGACCTTCCACCCCCAGACAGATGGCCAAACCGAGGTTGTAAATCAAATGATTGTGCATATCCTTCGCATGTATAATTCAAAGCACCCTCGCACATGGGATGAGAGCCTTCCCTATGTCCAACATAGCTACAACTGAGCCCTGCATAGATCAACTGGCCAAAGCCTCTTTCAATTGGGGTTGGGATTCCAACCATTGAGACCCATAGATGTTGCACTTCCCCTTGCGGTCACCTCGATTGACTCATCTCCTGCTCCAACTGAAGCTAACAAAGCCACCCAGTTCATTGAGAGGATMTAGCACATCTGCCAATAGGTTCAGGATATCCTATATAAGTCCAATGRMAAGTACAAACAATGCCATGATCAACATTGGGTGCTTGCATAAGTTTCAGGTGGGCATCAAAGTTTGGTTGCACTTGCAGAAAYAATGCCTTACAGGACCCCATYGGAAGCTTCTCCCACTCCGTTATGGGTCGTACACTATCACCAAGGCCATGGGGGATAATTCTTTTGAGCTCAACATTCCTCCTTTCCTTGGTCTGCACCCAGTGTTCAACGTGGATCTCCTTCGCCCTKATTTCCCACCATTATTAGACACCTTAGAAGTAGCAGAACAACTGACACCAACAGAGATCAACCCAAAATGCCTACAATAGGCATCCAATGATCATATTTTATATAGACATATCAAGGGCACTCGACAACAAAGGATCCAACTTTATTGAGTCGTCAAAGTAGGGCAACTCCTGCACCAAGGCAAGTGGCTCACCCGGGGCCAAATTCAACAGAAATTTCCTCATTTGATGGGGGAACTCAATGCAATGGGGACCATTTATTCCTAAGGAGGGAGGATTGATACAGGTGGATATCAGTGGCCACCCACCTTTTCCAACTGGCTCAAAATAGTTTTCTGACAATTTTGGCAATTTACTATTTTTAGCAGTTTTAACTTCCGGGGCCATTTTGAGGGCCTAAATGAAGGTTTTTCGAGATGGAGCTCCTCAATGATAGCCAAAGGCATGATAGAGCCCCCAAAATGAGTCTCCTCAATGATACCTTTCCAACAGGCTATCACACACCTAAAATGGAGATCGTATGCAAAAGTTACGACCCCGGGAAGTTGATGTACTAACTTACCCAAACGGGGCCCACATGACTTTTGGCGCTTCATCTCCTAGGGTTAGATTTTTGGATGTCTAGGGATTTTGGCATTCTTGATTATTTTAAAAAGGCCTTCAGAGCCTCATTGTAACCTTCTTCTTGTGAATGTGCGCTGCCGTCACATCTCTTCTCAGAGATAAGCTGCCACCATTCCAACAAGCTTGTTTCCGCTGCGTTTTACGGTTTCAGCTTACGGTTTCATTTCATTCTTCTCATAAAATATCGATCAGGATAACTTCCTGCGTTGGTTCATAGTGAACTATGCCAATTCAAATAAAGGTTTCATGCGTCTTTTGAAGAAGGAAACTTCGTTGATGTGGGATGAGCGAGCCCATGAATCCTTCGATGCTCTTAAGAAATATTTGGTGTCGACGCCTCTGTTGAAGCCTCCAGACTATAATAGAGACTACTTTCTTTATATATTCACATCTGAAGGGACAATTGGTATGGTTCTAGTTCAGGAGGATGATGAGATCCATGAGCACATTGTCTATTTTCTCAGTTGAAACCTAGTTGGTCTTGAACTTAAATACTCTCACGTAGAGAAGTTGGCCTTGGCTACCATACATGTGGTTCAGAGATTATGACATTATATCTTACTTTGCAAAAATACCATGGTTGCAGATATCAATCCATTTCAATACATCTTCACCAGGCATATCATAGAGGGGAAATACAATAAGTGGATTGTTATTTTGTAAGAATTTGATATTGATTTTGCTTCGATGAAATCTAAGAAATCGCTAGTTTTTGTCGAATTGATGTCGAACTTCCCTCGACTAGATGAGGACATGTTTCATGATGATTCATTCGCAGATGAACATATTTTACTTATCGTGTCTTAGGACCCCTGGTATGGAGAAATTTTGATCTATCTTCAAACCTTGAAGCTACCCCAACATCTGTCGAGAGATGATCGATGATGTATATGTCATCAGGATAAAAACTACCTTATTATTGATGACACTTTGTATCATCATGGGGTAGATAATATTTTACGTAGTTTCTTGAATCACAAGGAAGATGAGTCTGTTCTCAATGATTGTCACAGTGGGGCATGTGGTGGTCATTTATTCGGGCTTGCGACATTCCAAAAGATATTGTGAGCCAATTATTTTTGGCCGTCAATTTTTAAATATTGCGTTGAAGTGGTCAAGAAGTGTCACCCTTGCCAGGTGTTTTCTCAGAAAATGCGCTCGCACCCAACCCCTCTTCACCCAATCATCACCGTCGATCCCTTCACCAAGTGGGTGGTATATTTTATGGACTGTAACCCAACCTCGGCTGGGGGGAACCAACATATTATCATGGCCATGGATTGTTTTACTAAATGGGAAGAGTCCATGCCTACCATTAAATTCGATGATAAGACTACATCATTCTTCGTATTCAACCAGATTATAGCCCGATTTGAAATCCCTAGAGAGATTGTCACTGATCATGGCAGTCACTTTCAGAATGAAATGATGAAAGAGTTAGAATCAAAACTAGGGTTTAAACACGGTCATTCTTCCCCTTACTATCCCAAAAAAATGGAAAAGTAGAGGCGGTGAATAAATCTCTCAAGACCATTTTGCAAAAAACTGTTAGCCAGAGTAAATTTGATTGGAATTTGATGCTTTAACCTGCACTTTGGGAATACAAAACCATGGTAAATACTTTCATTTTTTTCTCTCCTTTTTGATTAGTACATGGCATGGAGTCGATTCTTCTGATTGAATGCGAAATCCCTTCCCTTAAGTTGGAAATTGAGCTCCTACCTGACACATCTGATCTTGAAGAATGCCTCGTGCACCTGGAGCACCTCAATGAGCAGTGTTGAGATGAATCTCTGTCTATTGAAGTGAATAATCGATGTGTTAAGGTTCAATACGATAAGTTTGTCTATCCTTGGCAGTACGCAAAGGGTGAATTGGTTATCCTTTATGACAAAGCCAAAGAACCTCCGGGGGCAGGTAATTTCAATCCCATGTGGTATGGTCCTTATATCATGCAACATGTCTCAGAGAAAGGAGCTTATGAATTAGAATATTATGAAGGGAATATGATGGATGAGCCCAGAAATGGGCTCTACCTTAAAAGGTATTACACTTGAGCCCTCAAACTCGGGCATGACCTTTGTATACTAGTATATCTTAGTGTATATACTTCTTTATCTTTTCCTTTGTGTCATCGACTTTCTTATCAACTTTTCCCTTGGTTGGCATATGTCAATGAAGTCTTCGGTTTACTTAGGATTCACGAATGGTTCTAGTCATCATATGCAGAACATGGCTTCCACTGCTTGGGTCATTTACTCACCCGAGGGCCAACCAACGTCTTCAGGTAGCATTCGTCTAGAGCCATCAATGAATAATGTGGCTGAGTATAGCACCATTATAGAGATATTACACGAAGCCATTTCACATGATGTTCGATCTTTAGAGGTTATCTTGAACTCCTAGTTAGTCATATGTCAGTTGAACAATAGTTACCATGTGCAAGATCCTACTCTACTCTAATGATTCCTATGGGTACGAATTTTGGAACAATAATTTGATTTTCTTACTTATAATCACATCCCTAGAAGTTCTAAACATGTATTCGATGCATATGCTAATTATATTTTATATTGGCATTTATCACATAACTAAGTAAACAAAACACATTCATACATTTACCATTATAACATCTATAAGTAAAGCCGAAGACCAAAGTTTTTTATATTTCATCCTTTCAATTCCAAAAAAATATGGTATCATAATACAAAATGGGGCTCACACCCTCAAAATACATATATGTCCAGTACATAGCACGACCATGGAATCTATGCCTGTGGTGCCAGATGCATATCATGATAGCACACTATGGAATTTTCAAGATGCCAAAAGGGTCTCACCCATGCATGGGGTACACCCACCACCTGCTGCTGCATCGCCTATGGCAGATCCTCCACTTGAACCATAGGAATCCTGTGTGTCAATCGAGACAAGTTCCCCTGCAAATTTTGTAGCACTCTCTCCACGTCCTCGCCTACTAGCTCATATCCTAGGTCCCTTCGCTGATGTCATGGGAATCCTTTTCGATATCATGGACCTACGTCTGCGTAAATTTTTTTTTGTTAATACATGATACCATGCAAAAATATTTTCATTTTTTATTTTTCCTTTATCAAAATTGAAAAACAAAAAAAAATGAAATATATAAAATCATTTCTTACCAATATCACCATAGGAGGAACCTAGTGGTAAAGGAATGCTAGGATCCCCTTTGTATTTGATCCCTTAGTAAGGATAGTCATCAATGGGTATGACTTGTCGGTGCCACCAGAAAAAGAACTCATCATTTTAGGGGGTTGGCACCCTACCACCTCCTAACCGCCTCAACACATCGGTCCACCATGACATGGTTGGATTGCACAGTCCATGTGGAGTAATATATACTCTAGGGCTCAAACCTGAAACCCTCTCAAATAAAAAACTACAAAGTATGAATGCAAATCCAAAATTTCTCATTCACCCTTGTTTTCAATCCATCAACTGACTCTTCATGTTAGCCAACAATGAGGTACACTAGTCATAAACAGTGGGTCTTAAACACTTCACCGCATAGAATATGAGTGGCCTGGATTCCCAGTGCAATGAGGCCAAGCCCAAAATATCTGTGAGTACAAGCATGATGATCTTTAGACTTAGGTTCTCATTCTCCCTAATAGGGAGTTGGCTCCCTACTTTATTTGTGCCTGCAAAATAGTGGGTGGAAATGTACTGCTCCATAGTCATACCACCCCAAACCCCTCGGGCCTTTAGATTCACTACCTCTCCATGACAAGACAATCCTGTGATAAAGTATATATCATCCACTTCAATCCTTAATGGTTTCCCATCAATATTGAAGAACTCTGTCTCCAGATCCGAGTATTTTACCAGTAACAAGAGTAACCTCACCTGAGACCTCATTCTTTTGAGAGCCTAAAATTTATAAATGAAACATCATTTTAAAACTTGTTAGGCCCTTGCATCTCTTCCCACTGATGCATCTATCTCCTCATGCTCCCTTTCCCTCCATTCAATAACCATCCTGCAAAGGAAATACCATTTTTTGAGTTAAAACCCTTTCAAAATCTTGTTCACGGACTTGTACGCATGCTAACTTGATAACAATAATGTATAGGGCTTCATATAAATGCACATGATTTTATTTTCCTGCGTATATGGGGTCGTATACGTGACCTGATGATCTGGCATCCGCTTACACCCTAGTTTCCATACAACACCCCCTTATACTAAAAAATTGGGGACTAAAATTGGAATTTAAACCATTGAAATTGAAGGAGAGGGGATTGTCACTTACTTGGTCTAGATGGTTGCTAATTCCATTGATCGTAGCTCCTGCAATCAACACTTGAAGATCATGGAAAAAGTGGCATAAAATACACTATGTGGGTGAAAAACTCAAATGGTATGGTAGAATGTTCTATTTTTATTATTAATAGAATTTTTTAACCCACTTTCTATAGTTCTTTTCTATTTTTTGACCTTATGGATTAATTGCGTAGTGGAAAGACTTGGTTTTTAGTGGTTTTCTCTATTATTTTTTATAGTCTCTAGCGTTGTACTGCCCATTCATGCTTTCAGCAGATATATTCTTTCACCGACATACATGATAGGTTTTTACTCCATTTTTCATTCTTGCATCATCTTATGACCATGATCCATACACCCTAGGTACAAACCCATTTATTAGAAACAAAAAACCTTCTCACTGCTACTAGGAGTGTTGTAATTAAGTGGTAGAGACTTAACAAACATGGTTTCCCTAGTTAGAGCCTTTGTATCAATTGGTGCCCATGCAAAAGTTATTCCATAGGACCGAGAGTTCCTTATAGTACCAATATGACTTTGCGTTCAAACCCCATTTTCTTACTCACAGGCATTCTGACCATTACCTATGGGACTCCCCCCGAGTCTTGGTTAAGATCTTTTCTGACTCTCGAAAAAATGAAAATGATTGCCGAGTGAACTTGTCTCTTTCACACTCGTTAAATGGTTTTGAAAGGACATTTATTTGGTATAAGTTTAACCCTTTTTTGGACCAAGTAGACTACTTACGAAAAAGGGATAATCTAGTAACCATCGGCTAGAAGAGTTCTCTTGGGTATTATTTTATACTTTTTTGAGCCTAGGGGACTAAATCTATGAAAACGGACATTTTTTGGAGTTACGTTTTAATTGCATCCCATCATCCTAATTGGATTATTGAGCCTATTTCCGGTTCCCACTTTCTCGTTATAAGCTTCTTACCTCCACAATTTTCATCACTAACCAAGTAGTGCCTTCCATATATCCTTTGCATATTGACACCCTTTACTCTTAGAGAAAACATTCCCCTTGATTGTCCATACCCCGCATGCACTTCCTTGCATTGAGCATAGGTATTTTCCATTGCTTATGAAAAACCCAAAAAAGATGGGCGAGAAAAGAATATTATCTCATATCGGTAGCATTCATGTCGCCTTTGAACATAACAAAAAATTTTGAGTCCATTTTCATCCAAAGTTTGGGTTAGCATGACCTTAGGAAGCTGAGCTTGTTACTTAGAGTTTACTCCCCTGAATGGTTATTCTTCCAGTCCCTATGGAGAATTTTTGATGCCTCCCACATCACAATTTTTTTTATCAATGATCATTATCCAGTCTATGCTGCCTAAGTTATTAATATGTCTCATTCTCTTGTTCAAAGGAAGTCTATAAGCCCGTGTTGGCCATTTCTCAGAACTCTTGACTTTGCTTGTCGGCCATACCCCCAATGTATCTCAGAGTCACATGAAGTTGTTGTCCTACCGTGCACCCTGGTCCTACTTTCATTATGGGTAGGTAACCTTGAACCCAAAAAATGACATTTCCTCATTGTTCACTGATTGGGGGGTTTCCCCTGTGTTCGAAGACAAGAAATATATTCACACATTGGGATTCGTGTAGTTTCTTGGATTCCAGTATCCTGATTAGTGGTTTCCTCACATTTTTTTGAAGTTTTCCTTATTGGTTGCTATTTATAGGGTTCCTTTTGTGCACTACTTGCATCTGGTGCATGCTAGGGATGCACATGGTGGTTGGTTCATGAACATCCTATTAATTTGAGCTCCTCCTAATCATCAAGATATTGCTTTGTACCTCGTGTTGGACGATGAGAGATTCCCTAATGCTCTCCGTTCAATGGGTCTCCTTCCATCGAATTCAACTCATCTATTTTGGAAATGAGACCTAGATTCCTATGAGTACCTAGAGGCTTGCAGTCATCAGTGGCAGGTTCTCCCACCATCGACGATTGGGAATATATCAATGTCTCTTGATCAATGGATTCTTCAAGTGTTCTACCTCAACACCCTTATTCACACTTGTAGAATGTACTCGGTTCCTTGGCACCTACTTTCATTATTGGTGGGTTGTCTTGCATTTGTTAACGATATACATTAATGATTGGTAATCAAATGAAGTCTCATTATGTTCAACCTCAACTCCTCTATTCACATGATGTAGACTTTCACCTTCGACAGATAGTGTATAAGACCTCCAGATTATAGTAGAAACATTCCTCACATGCTGTTGTATTTCATTGGACCAATACCTATATGACTTTAGTGATCATGGGAGATCATATTGTACTCCATTGTATATAGATATCTTCAGTTTATTTTGAGACTGGATTCCATTGCATCTTGTTTGTGACTATCACAACCTATGACATATGTCCGCTTTGTATTTCCTATTCATGGACATGAACAACTATTTGATATATTTCCACATGGATCTGTAGTGTAATTTAGATTGGCAACCATGTGTACAAAGCCATTATGGATTGTAATATTCTTATGATAAAATAGTACTTCCAACCGAGTCTTCATTACTCCACTTATGGGAACTATAATGTATTTTGGCCATCACAGATAGTCCTCTAACCTCACACATTAGGGGGCATCTGTTACAAATTTTTTTTCCTCACTCCATGCAACTTGCTTGGATGACCTTCCATTACCCACTGCAGACTTGAAGTCCCCCTTTTGTTCATTCCAGAGACAAAAATACACATTTTTCCACATATGTCTGGACTATCAGTTATACAACAAGTGTATACATAGGTTGCTCCACTATATCTTACATACATCGGGTTTGGCACTCAAAATTAAAAATTATGTCAGGTTTCCATGCCATGTCATGAGATCCATGATCCTTGACCTTCCATATATTGGAAATGCTTCGACTCAACCCTTCAGTTACATTTGAAGGATATAAATTGAGCCATGTCCAAGCCTTGAGCCAATTCGACAATTCAACTTTGAGAGAAAAGACACTTTGGAGAAATTTCACTTCATATTGAGTTTGCATCCCTTTGTCCTTGAAAGTTTGAACTTCTTGTGTTCAACCCCCAATCTCTCCCTTCTTTGTGATGGAGAACCTCATTGACTCCTATATATGAGCTTGACTTTGTGAAGGATTGAAGTGGTGGAGGCCCAATTAGAAGGACTTAGTTTCTCAGTTATGATATGTGTCACTACAAAAGTTTGTCACCTATGTACTTCTGCTGATTATTTTAATAGAAATACTCTTTTCTCGTTCAATTGATATCTTGCAAATATTTAAATTATTATTCCATGGGCGTATTTGTCTTGTATGTTAATGGATTATGCTAATTTATATGTTGAAATTGTATATTATCACCATATGCTTTCATATCTTGGTTGTTGAGGACAAGTTCCAGGTATAAAGCTTTGGGTCGTCTGCTCAATGATGGTCTTCTTTGAACATCCAAATGAGGTAGGATTTTAGCCTTATATTGTTATCATTTTATTTATATAGCATACTTGAGATTAGAGTTGATTTCTAAGTGTCATTTCATTTATTGTGGTTTACTCCTAGCCATAAAGAGATTTTCCTTGTAACAAAGGTAGAGCGAGAGCTCTTTGTCAAGCTCATTGTAGCACCAGTTGCAGTTGCAACTAGGTTTTTTGATTTTGTAGCTGCAACAAACCCTAATCTAAATTCTTGGGAAATTTTAGTGAAGCATTGGATGTAATGTTTGGGTATTCTAGTGTGCCCTTGCCTAGCACACCCTATGGTGTCCTCATCTAGCAAAAACATCAAGTTTGAGTTCTTGTTCAAAGTCAAAGGTTTTGGTCAAAATTGATTTTGTGGTCAAAGTTGAAATTTTAGGATTTCTAGCTTGTTCTAATCATTGAACCTTTTTGATTCAGTTTCTAACCTCTTCTTGTCAAGATGGTGTCTAGTTTCAGATTAGAAGACGAGATGAACGATGCTTCAAATTTCAAAGGTATGCACTTGTATATGCTTTTCATGTTATATCATCCATCAAAGCATGCGTGTATTTTGTAAGGAATGCACAAGAGACCTTGTCCAAGAAGTGATCTTGGATTTAGTACATTCAGAGGAACAAGAAGTTGGGGCTCTAGGTTTCAGGTTTGATTGATCAAATTGTTAAGTTTCAATTTTCACAATTCAAGTTTGATAGTTTCTATAGTACAAGTAGCACTATAGTTGTGACAATAATCTTTGAAAGGTTCTATTATACTTGGTTGCATGTAAGTACTATTGATATAGATTCTTATTTCACTTGTTTGATGAACTAAAATCTCATCTAGGAGATATTTTTTGTTCCCAGGAAGGTCACCTTGGTAATTCTATGATCCATGTTACCATAGATATGTTCTCATGAAAATTCTATTGGAAATACTTTTTCTCTTGTTATTCTTGTTCGAGGAAGGTCACACGCGATAGCTATGAGAAGGAGCTACAGTGACAGTTGAAAACATGGAGACTCCATAAAGTGCTGAGGAAGGTGATCTCACCAAGTACCAATTCTAAAGGAAGCACGTAAAGCAAAAGGAGTTTTAGATATCGTTCACTTATATGTGTGTGGATCAATGTCAACCTCCTCACTAAGAGGAAGATAAATATATTGAGGTTCGATAATGAAGGAAAGTACACCTCCAAGGAGCTCATTTCCTTTTATAAAGCAACCAGGATTAGGAGGGAACTAATTGTCCCATATAATCCTCAAAAAAATGGTGTAGCAGATAGAAAGAACCTATCCATTGAAGAATATCTTAAGGAAATGATGAACGACCAGAATCTATCCATGATTCTATGGAGAGAAGCAACTATCACAGTCGTATACATTCATAATAGAAGTCCTTATCGTATATTGAAGAACATGACTCCAGAAGAAACTTTCTCCAGAAAGAAGCCAAGTGTTGAACACTTGAGGATCTTTGGTTGTCCTATCTATATTCATTTTTTCAAGGAAAAAATAAAGAAGTTGGAACCTTCAAGAAAGAAGGGCATATTCGTTGGAGATAGTGAAAAGCTTACAATATCTATGTTCCAGGACAACAGATCAAGTCAAAGTCATCCAAATGAGGTCCATAATAAATATCCTATAGCTCCCAGGATTGCAGATACAGAGGGAGAACCTTCCACCTTTGAAGAAGTAATCAATAAGAAAGAATGGAAGGAAGCTATGATGGAAGAATATAAATCCATCATGATTGTGCCTAGAACTGAAGGAAAGTATGTAGTCACTTCAAAATGGGTTTACAAGATAAACCATCCAATGGATGGAAGTATTGATAAATACAAGGCAAGATTCATGGCTAAAGGGTTCTCACAATAGGAGGGAGAAGACTATGATGAGATGTTTGCTCCATTTTCCAGATACACCTCTATTAGAGCCATCATATCTCTTGCAACATCCATGGGTTGGAGTTTACATTAGATGGATGTAAAGATTGATTTTCTCAATGGAGTAATTGAGGAAGAAGTATACATAGAGAAACCTCAAGGTTTTGAGGTACACCCAAGAGAAATCCATGTATGCATATTAAAGAAGGCCTTGTATGGACTCAATAAAGCACCAAGAGCTTGGTATGCACGAATTGATAATTACTTGATGAGACTTGGATTTTTCTAAGAGCTATGGTGATCCAAACCTTTATTAAAAGGTTGTGAATGATGCACCTGTGATACTACTACTATATGTTGACGATTTGTTTCTGACAAGTGTAGAGCCTCTCATTATTCAGTGTAAGAGGGAGTTAGCCTCTGAATTTGATATGAAGGATCTTGGTATCATGCATCATTATTTGGGACTAGAAGTATGACAAAAKCATGGTGAAATATTCCTAGGGCAAGGGAAGTATGTTGTAAATATCCTTCAGAAGTTTGGGATGATGGATTGCAAATCCATGGAAATTCCCATGGTAACAAATATGAAGAAGTTGAGAGACTTTGATTTTGATYCAATAGATTCATCCACGTACCAACAGTTGATTGGCTCATTGATGTACTTGGCCATAAATTTTCTTTGTTGTGAACACGTTGAGTCAGTTCCAGGTGGAACCTAGACATGAGAATTGGAAAAATGCAAAGCACATTTTGATATATCTTTGTGGGACGCTAAATTATGGTTTGAAATATTCCTCAAATAGTGACATACAAGTGCATGGATTTCATGATTTAGATTGGGCAGGGAGTGCAAATGACAGAAAAAATACTTCTGGTATATGTTTTAGTTTGGGCTCTGCTATGATATCTTGGACTATTAGGAAACAAATGTCTATTGCACTCAGCATTGTAGAAGCAAAGTATATTGCAGCTTGTGATGGTTGTATGGAAGTAGTATGGATTTGTAATTTGGTTTCTGGACTATTTGGTCAGGTGTTGGATTTGACTATGATATATTGTGATAATCAGAGTTGTGTGAATATTTCAGATAACCCTGTGTTCCATGACAAGTCAAAGCACATTGAGATCAAGTACTATTTTCTCCGTGATAAATTCCATAAGGGAGAAGTGATTCTCCAGTACATATCCACCGATGAGCAAACATCTAATATTTTGACAAAGCCTCTGTCCAAGATAAAGTTTTCATACTTGAGGGACAAGCTGGTACTTGTGGAGATTTCTCCATTGGTTGAAAGGGGGGAGATGACTTCCTCAGTTGGGAGAGAGTGTTGATATATGGCATCATGGATAGTTAGTGTGATGGTGGACAAACATTCTCTAGGCAGAGAATGGTCAAGGTAGAACATATTGCTGATTGAGAAAAATTCTCCCTATGGAGAATGGTCCAAGTTGACAGATCACTGTCATATCATGGAATGGTATTTTCCTAAGGCACATATTGTGGCCCAATTAGGAAAATGGTACATGAACGATATTCTCTCGAGGAATAGTTAATGTCCCAATTAGGTTGAATAGTCCTCCCCCTAAGGACATGGCATCCCAATTAGGGTGGTTGATATGGGACCGATATTTTCTAAGGCATATATGGGTAGAGATTAATCTCTATGGTACATATGGTGAATCAATTAGAGAATAGTCTGAGACTGACATTCCTTTAGGAATGGTCTCTATATCCCATGGTGTGGATTTCAACATTTGGGAGGACTAACATTCTTCTAGGATGTATGTCCAGATTAGATGAATGGTCCTTGTATCCCATTGCGGGGCTTTCAACATATGTTGGGAAAAATATTCTTCCAGGACGTATGTCTGGATTAGAAGAATGGTCCTTGTATCACTATGTTGAGTGAGTGACTTATGCGAGACACTCTGTTGAGTGCGCTGAGTCCAACACATGACTTATTCATCATCATTCCCAATTACTTAGATGGAGTATGGCATTGAGAGATGATGCAAATGATGATCTGATTTGATGCTAAGAGACTGTTGTACTGAATGGTGATATCTTGTGTAGATATTAGTTGATTGTAGTGGAGACTGTGTGTCTCTGGACAATAGCTATGTACTACTGTGATGGATGCGTTCCACTGGTAGTGACTGTGTGTCACTATATAGTAGTTGTGCACTACTAGAAGTGGTTGTATACCACTGGATAGTAATTGTGTACTACTATGGATCGACACAATTGTGATATATTGGATGGAATTGTGGTAATTCCGTGCTACTACCTGATTTCCATATTTCCTAGACTAGTGTGCCAACCAATAGTGTTGGAGGTGATTGCTAGATAGATGGATAATGCTGATGATGCTCATGACTTGATCTACGTGATCATGAGATAACATGTGTAGCTATGATGATGCTACCTGTAGAATGGTATGATGTGTTTGAGACCATTACAATTAATACCTCCCTATCTAGGAGGGAGTGTTGATATTGTGGTAACTGTAGGAGGTATCAACCTCCATATGTAACATATGACTAGAATATAATATTCCAGAAGCAAGAGAAACCCTAAATAGATGTGTAAAAATCCTATAAGAAAATTCGGCTCAGCAAAAGAAGTAATATTAAAGTATTAGCCTCCAAAAGGACAAGTCAACCCAGACAGGTGACAAGAACCACTATAAATATAGGGTGGTTGAGCTCATTTTTACACACTCACCTCACTCACTTTCTCAAGTATAATGCAAGTTTGGAGTTGCAACTGCAAGAATGGAAGGTGGATCTTCTGGGGTGATTCTTGGTCTCTCTCTCTAGCACTATATAACCTAATACATGCACCCTACCTTCTAGTATCATTTGGTGGTATTCTTAGTGACATTCTTGGTGGTATTCTTGGTAAGTGCAACTTCAACTGCAACTGGTGTAGTTGAGTATTGTTCTTTTTCTATGATTTTGGGACTTTCTGTCTGGTGCACTATATTTGGAGAAAGATGTGCTCTCTTGGTTATATTTTGGTTCTAGTGCTTCTTCTAGAATAATTCTAACTAGCAAAGGTTATGGTGCCCGGTAAAAACGAGCACATCGAATATTTTAAAACCTATCACTAACAAACCCAAGAACACATTTCTTGAGCCAATTCAAAAATATGATACCAACAACTAAATAAAGAAGAATGAAATGACACATGTAGTTATCAAGACTCATGCTAAAATAATAAAAGAAAGTACAATATGCCATGCACAACGATAACCACCAAGTATACACATTAGTAATTCATATCTTAGAAATAATAATCAATACACAACAAAAATAATTATACATAAGCATAGAAACACCATGATAAAGAGCACTTATCTTTAACAAAACCAATCCCCAACTGGCTGTAGGTATAGGACATTCCACCCAACCTTAGATGTTCTTGTTCCAAGTCTCAACTACAGGTCACCCCTAAGCCAGGGATATGAATCCACAAGGATGGGTTCCAGGGCGACACTTAGCATCCCAAACCAGTCAACACTCAAGATCTCAAAGGTTTCTCAACATAAAAAAATCCAAATTTCACTAGCTCTCTTCTCCCATCCTGCACAACCAAAGAGAATGAACTCCCTTCACTGCCACACAGTCCCTCATGTTTTCCACCTCCTTCTAGGGCTCCATTGCATCTGGTCAAGAATATTAATGCTCAAACTCTCTAGGAATCACAGTTGTGACAAGGTTGATTATAATGCCAATGCATCCATGCACTCAGGTATCAGTTCATTACTGGATAAACACCAATTACTTACAATAATGAAAAATGGCTCTTCTATTTCCTTAATTCATTTCCCATGCCTATACCAAGAGCAAGAATGAAAGGGAAAAAAAACTGAATGAGTGATTGATTGGTTAACCCAAAGAAGATCAAGAACAAGGATTTTGTATCCAAGCACCCCAAGGCTATCATGGTCTGCCCAAGATACTCATGTTCCCCCTCAATTACCACCCC
>SNQJ01S0006309.1:107956-133879 GCA_010110895.2 Picea sitchensis | reverse complement strand
AGACTCTCATCAACAGGAGTGCCGAAATCGTGAAATGTGAAATGGCGAAATGATTTGAGATGTTGGTTCGAGGAGATCGTGGACCGTTGATCCGAATCCATTTCAAAGTATTGGATATCAGGATTTCGGATACCGAGATATGGAAATGACAAAGACTCTCATCATAAAGAGTACCGAAGTAGAGAAACCCAAAGTCGGGAAATGATAAAGACTCCATACCGGAGTTTCAGATACTGGGAGTAGGAGGAGTCAAGAGTAAAGACTCTTGATCAGAGGAGTCCTGAAATCGTGAAACCTGAAGTCACAAAATGTCACAGACAAGCTCCGTTTCAGAGTTTCGGGCACCGCGACATGGAGAGTCAAGAAACTTTACCATAGGAGTCCCAAAATGCTGAAGTGTAGAAATGCAAAATTGTGAAATGGAGCTTTTGAATAAGGCTATGGTCACAACCATTGGTCAAATCAGCGAGAGATAGAGGAAAGAGCCAGAGAAACCAAGCTCCATTTCAGGGATCGCGATATGGAGTGTCAAGACACTTGATCACACGAATGCTGAATTGCCAAAAATCTGAAATGCGAAACATGGTTAGGCTCAGCTAGAGGTCATAACCTTTGGTCACATCGATGAAAGATGGGGGAAGGAGTTAGTGAAGACAAGCTCCTTTTCAGAGTTTTGGGGGTTGGGAAATGGAGAGTACTAAAATCCTCCACCACAATGATCCCAAAATGCCGAAGAGAAAAATGTCGAAATGAATGCAAGACTAATGAAAGCATTCCAACGGTGCAGATGAAATTGAATCAAATCGGAGGGCTACTGTTGCACGTCACAGTGTAACTGCCAGAAACCACTGATGGTGTCTACCAGAGGACTTGAAGACACTTCGGGGTAATTGATAGAGGTGGTGGAGAATATTTAAGATCGACAAGTAGAACACTAACTGTTCGTGGAGGCGATTGACAACTAAATGAGCATTGGAGCGTGTAACTGCAACAGAGTAGTTGATCTTGACTATAACAGAAGATGAAGAATCTTAACTGTTGACGATGCGAAGTAATTTGATGATGACACCCAGTGATGACAGACACATGGGATTAACAAACAAAGAAGCTGAAGAGTTTCCATGATGAATAGGCAGAGCACTCGACATGCAGAGCATGCAGAACCATTGCATACAGAGTATGCACAAGATGCATAGGGGGTATAAGAATGTGAAGAAAAGAAGAGATGCTTGTTGTTGTTGTTGAGAGTGATGCATGTGTGAAGAAGGAGGTGGAGTGCAACAACTGAAATGGAAAAAAGAGAAAAGGTGCATTGAATGGGAATGGTTCAGAAAGCATAAGAGGCAGAAGAACAGAAAAGTGCAAGGCATGCGTGAAGGAAGACAGTGAGAAAGACAGAGAAACGAAATCTTGCAGAACAATGATGAGACTGATAAGCTGTTGTTGAACACTATATCACTGTAATAAGTTTCAGTAATCTATATTCATAAACCATGGTGGTAGGGAGGTGCTAGGGAGGACTGGTGTCCTCAAAGGTTCAAGGGAGTGCTTGAACACAAGGAGTTGTAGCTTCCTTCTAGTTGGTGCTAGAGAAACTAGGGAGTTGGTGCTTCCTTCTAGTAGGTGCTAGAGAAAACAAAGAGTTGGTGCTCTCAGCAAGTAACAGCTTGCAAAACTAAGGTTGCAGCCTCATTATGAGTTGGTGCTCATATGTATGATAATGTAAAGAATGTAAATATTACTTATCATATAAAGAAGAAAAGGTTTTTACCCTG
Source organism: Picea sitchensis (assembly GCA_010110895.2). NCBI lineage: Eukaryota > Viridiplantae > Streptophyta > Pinopsida > Pinales > Pinaceae > Picea > Picea sitchensis. Next base: position 132,104 of record SNQJ01S0006309.1, on the reverse strand, counting down.
TATGGGTTTCCTCAAGAAAATTTGTCTCTGTGTATCTCATATGTGTGACTGATGCTGAATATGTTATTGCTTATTGCCCTGCATCATTGTGATTGTCATTGAGTTCTTTGTAAAGAATTAAAAATAAGTATAATTGTTCAAGATCGGTAAACAACTGATTCACCCCCCCTCTCAGTTGTCCAACACCTTCCCGACTTTTGCTGTGAGGGGTTCCCAGGCCCAAATTTCCATGTCTTCTGTTTGAGATTTTGCTCGATTTTGACAGTATATCGGTAGGCCGCGACCAAGGACGAGATGTATAGAAATTCCATGTTGATATGGATATATCTATGCAGAGCACCGCGATACTTGAGCACCAGATGTCACTCCGAATCTTTGATATTTGTGAACTCTGGCACTACTTGGTGTCTTTCTTGCTGTAGTGTGGTCCATTTTGTATACAAGTCATCATAACTTCCGAAAGGGTAGTATTGTTCCTTAATAAATAATGAGGGTTCCTCTGTTTCCTTTTGTTCACAGAAAGTTTCCCACCAATCTTTGACATGGGGAACGACTTTGAGGATTGCAAAAGTAATATTTTATCTATTCGAAAAGTTATGGACAAAAAAATGTCCTTCTAGTATATTCAACCACTTATCTACAACATCTGCGTTTATCTGACCTTCAAATATAGGAATATCGAAGTTGATTTGTACCTTGAAGGGGGCGACGCCTCCACTCGAGGAATATGCATCACATGTTGGTAGCCACTGAAGGATTTGCGCGAAACCATCCATCATCTCATTCCTCTGTTGCATGAGGGATTCCTCAAGAAACATTTTGACACTACTACATATGACCGAATTTTCCACGTTTTTTCATTGCTATTTCCACACATATCCGTCGCACTTTCCATGAAGGCAAACAATATTTTTCATGGAACTTATTTCGTCGCTATATCCACGCACTAGGTATTCGTGGAAACAATGACGAAAACAAGTTGCCACGTGTCATCATCCTAAATATTTTATGTTAATTGTTTTTTTCAAATCTTCGTAATTACGAAAAAATATATTCAGTAGACCGAAAAACATACGTTGGAAATATGGAATCCCAAAGCAAATATTTAACTTCTTTCCACGAATGTTCGTCACTATAGGGACAAAATTTCATGGAAATAAGAAGAGATGTATACCTTCTTGCGATGAATATGCCCCGCTATATCGATGAAGGAGCATGGAAATAGAAATGAAAAAGCGTGGCAGAGTAAAAAACCCACCAATGGCTTGCGACGAAGATTCCATACTTGCGACGAACTTATGTTGCTATTGCGACGACTTCTGTAGGTTTTAAAAAAAAAATTGATAGTTTTCCCCTACTTTCTAAGAAATCTCCTATCACATCCTTTTGTTTGGATAAGGAAACCTCGGTTATTATTTTTAAACATGGTCCTATATGGGCGAATAAGGGAGAAGACTATAATCTAAAGCACTCACTAGTCTCTAGTCTTAATGGTTTATGTACATCACCGAACAATCTTTGTAAGTGGATATATACTTCTTGGGATTCTTTTTTGATGCCATTGATTAGGATCCATATATTCTAAAGGGTTTTCTTTCCTAGTATTTATCACTGATTTGAATTTTTCACATGTTATAGATGATGGCTCTAATTGGTTCATGTATAATATAGGGCTCTTTATAAAGCTATGTTTTCTTGAATTCAACTTACATTTGGGGTAATTTTCAGAGGTCGTAATTTGGGTAAGATTTCTCAGTGTCATTATGGAATACAAGGGCATTAAATATATTGTGACCATCAATAAGACTTTGGGTACACTATCCTAAATTTGGGAGGGTGACATCCTCAACTTATGCCCAAATCTACATTTACATAGAATTGTGCAAAGGTCTTCATGGCCAAATTGTATTGGAGTACAAGAATTGTAGTTGGACACATTGAATAGACTATGAACATATCGGTTTTTGTTGTAGAGTCTTTTTTGAGCATGGGCATGTAGCAACTTCCTCTCTGAAGGCAAATTATTTTCAATCTAATAGGTAGAAGAATAAAAAATCTTATTGTTGGCAGAGAAATAATCTTGTCTTTGTTGGGGCTTATAATTGCCAAATAAGATTCCAATTCCAAGTTTTAATCATTTTCATATTATGCATTGTTGCAATATACCTTGTTTGGATTGATAATATCCTCCCACTTTTTTTTATTACTCATACCAATATGTCTAGATGATCCCCAAGTAGAATTCAAATTTCCTATAGGGCCTCTACATATTGGTTCCATTACTTTGACATGTTATTGAATATAATTATCTCATATACTCCCTTCCATCCGATGGTTTGTCTATTCACTTTGTCCCTTTCATAAACATTTGCTAATAAGAACTCATTTTTAGCATGAAGGGTCTCAACTAGAAGGTGGGATAGTCTTGGGACTTCCATACTTCCAATTGAGGGGTCAATTCTAATGTTGACCATTTCCTGTAAACCATGGAGGTTTTTCTCCTATGAGAGAATATGATTCCAAAAAATCCTTCTAGCAAACCATACCTCCTAAAATTGATTTCCTTATCCTCCTAATCCACTCTTCAATGCTTAAATTATCTATATATTTCCTTCTCATAATCGTTTTCCATAAAAAAAAAGTGTAGCATACTCACCCAACACTCATAACCATGGGATAGGTAGCCATGAATCAGGGCATTCTAATTCTGGCCTCATAGACTCACTCACCTTGACAAACAAAGGCATGTCTCCCATGAAATCCTAAAATTGGTTAAAAATGTATGTACAGTGTGAATTAATGGAATTCATTGAAATTTACTAGCATAGACTAACTATTTCATGGTAGGCTAGTGCATATGTTCATAGTTAATCAAACACACACATTAGCATGCAATCATATATATTTTTCTAGCATAAAACAACATCCATTTTACAGATTCATAAATAAGAATAGAGCACTTATCTTTTAACAAGAATATCTGCAAGAAACTTGTTGTGTACGAGCAATTTTCCACCCAACCATAGGAATCCAACTTGTATACCATCCTCAATATGGGCTACGAGGCCACTAGGGTGAAGGAACAAAGCTACAAGATTCTAGCTCACTCAGGCCAACCCACTTGATCTAATGCTTGGCCAATAAGATTTTTAAAAGAACTCTAGGCACCTCATCCAGTTTTCAAATAGCCATGGTAATATCTTCCATTGCTCCACATAATACAAGGAATATTTTCCCTTTCTCTCCCAACAACCCATTAGGGATATTATTTCCTCTAGTTCTCTTTAGTGTGAGTAGAAAGAGCCCAATATATTGAATGCTTTATAGAAATTCCCTGCAAGAATTTAACGCTTGTCTCTCAAGCATACAAAGAGTGGAAAATACACAATGGGTGAAGGTTTCTAACTTTCCTAACCTTTATGCTCTCCTAGAACCATATATTTCCCATCAGAAATTTACCCTTTTATAGTGCTGATTATTGTTAATTTCAGATTGGTTGATGATTGAGAAGGAGGGCATGGCATGATAATTTTTTTTGCATAAACATGAGAATGATAGAATAAATAAATGGAAATGAGAGAATTGATTAAATTATGGCTGGATATTCAACTAACAAGAGGAATAAAGTGTCATCCCCAACAAATAGAGGAGGAAACATTAGAAGATGAGAGGAAAGAGGAACAAGACCCAATTGTTATGAAAGCTCATATTCAACAAGGGAATATAGGAATAAGAAGGAAATCACAACAAGATCTAGAATAAGGGGAGATGCAAGAAAAAAAATCAACCAAAAAAGTTGCAAGGAAATCTCACAAGGAAAAGAGAGAAGAAACCACAAATATAAATAAGGCAATGGGGATCCAACAAATAATAGAGGGTGTCTTTGTAGGAAAAATATGCATGGATCATGAAGCTCCAACACCTCTAGATCCCTTGATAGGTGCTCCTCCTTCTATAGTGTAAGTATGATAGTGCTCTCTTGGAATTGCACAGATTTAGGTAGAAAAAGTAAGGAAGACGCTCTAAGAGATCTAATAAGAGTAGAAAAACCAACTATAATTCTTATTCAAGAGACTAAATTAGAGGAAGTAGAATAATTACAAATAGGGAAAAATATTTGGACAAAAACAACAAAGAGATAGCAATTGTTTCAAAAGGAGCATCAAAATGAATAATCACTCTATGTGACAAAACTAAAATTTAAATTGAAACATATTGAAGCTTGCAACATTGGATTTTGACTCATCTTCACCATTTAGGTATGTCCTTTACCCTTATTAATGTCTACATGCCAGTGCGATATCCATAAAAAGTTGGTTTCTTGGATTCCTTACAGGTGGTTGGAAAAAAGTATGGTTGAAACTCTAGCATTGTGGTTGAGGATTTCAACACTATTTTGATAAAATCAGAGAAAAAGGGAGGTAATATAGTTCATGAACCCATGAGAGAAAGAATGGAGGACTTAATTTCTGATTGGGATCTTTCAGAAGTAAAACCAGTCAAAGGAAAGTATACTTGGAGTAACAAAAGAGTGAATCCTAGTTTCATTGCGGCTCGTTTGGATAGGTTTCTCATTCATAGTGATTTTTAATCTCTAATTATATTATATCTTCTAAAATTATACCTTTTTTTGTCTTCGATCATAAGCCTATTGGTCTAACCTTTGAACCCTTAGAAAATTTTGGCCCCGTTCCTTTTAGATTTAACCCTCTCTCGATTCAAAAGGAGGAAGTTCTGGCTCTTGTAGAGGATACTTGGGAGAAACCAATTATAGGGTCTCTGAACTATATCTAGGAATATAAACTAAAGGTAGTCAGACAGATTCTGAAATATTGGGTTAAAATATTATATATTCCTCTAGAGCAAGAAATGAAATAATGTCAAAAACAACTAGAGGAAATACAAAAAAAAATGGAAGAGGAGGAGGTCACTGAGCACATGTTATAGGAAGAAAGAGACACAAGCCAAAAGTTTCATGCAGTCTTTAGAAAGGAGGAAAAGGAATGATGATTAATATCATGGAGCCTTTGGTTGAAAGTGGGAGATATAAACACTTCTTTCTTTCACAAGAACACTAAAGCATGAGGGCATATGAATATAATTAAAATAATGTACTTAGAAAGAGGGTATACGATAGAAGATTTCACAGAAGTGAAAGAAGCATCTAGGAAACACTTTGAATAAATTTATGAAACAGAGGAAGAAGAAGATAGAGAAAAAACCAAAGAAATCATGGAACACATTGACTAGACTATGAACATATTGGTTTTTGTTGTAGAGTCTTTTTTGAGCATGGGCATGTAGCAACTTCCTCTGTGAAGGAAAAGGATTTTCAATCCAATAGGCAGAAGAATAAAAAATCTTATTGTTGGAAAGACTCGAAAAGGGAAAACTCAAAGAATGTCTTTTGGGTGCCATTAAAAAAAATAATTCTAGAGGTACCCAAGCATGTGGTCTTGTAAAGGACTTTGACCAATCCACAAGGGGTGGTGGTGTAGACATGGATACAATAACTCATGAATCAAACCCTTTTTCGATAGTCTCCTTACCCAACAACTCCCTCGAGGGGATGAAGAGGAGGCATGCATTAGATAATTCAAATAAGAAAAAAGAATCAATCCATTCAATATCACCAGATGATGCAAAGAAATTCACATTGTTAAACTCTCCATCAATGTCTAATTAGTGTGATGGTCAGATTGAAGTTCAAAGGGAAAATGAAGAAGGAAGTTTGTTACCCTCCATCATCAAAGGTTCTTAACACATTTTTGACATGCCAAATTGGTCTAAATGAATGTTAATAGGATATTGTATCCTTCTTTTATGATCCTCAACTAAATGAATTAGACTCTTCGTTGTCTCTATGCTAATATTGTAAAATATTGACACTGGAGAATTATTAGTTAATATCTTAGTTAATTCTCTTACATGTCATTGAAGAACAAAAAATTTGAATTTCAAACCATGCATAGGTGCTTTGATATATAAGGATAACCACATTGGTGCATGACTGCTGACAAGAGAAATTCATAGTCACTCTCTTAATCTCAAAGCATGAATATATGCTTTGAATTACAAGGTTCAAAGTAGTTAGTATAGTGTTTCTACAATGTAGTGATGTGACCTCTTCTTTATTTTTTATTATCAAGGAAGAGTTGTGTGCTGATGAGTTATCACAAAGAGCCAACCATAAGGACTAGGTGTGTATCAAGCAATTTTTTTTAGATTTAGGGGAATCAATAACTAGTTGAGATTATTTAGGCTAGTCCTAGGTTCAAATATAACTAACTTCCACTTTAAATCCCAAGCTATGTGCAACAACCCGCAAACTACACCTAACAAGAAACTTGGGCCTCAACCCAGAGTGAATAAGACATCCCAAAAATGGAGGTGCCTACCCTTTCATCCAACACACAACAGACCATTATATTATTAGAGAGGAAGGATCAACCTTCAACATAACCTATGAGTTGAATTTTGGATCCACTCAAGGGCACGAGGAGAGAGATCCACATAGGGAGAATGTCACATTAGGGCACAAGGTCCCGTGACCATATGGAGTTGCACAAGGGGTAGAGAGCATGTAGGTAGAGTTAGGAGTCCTATGGTTATACAACCATATGGTCTCTCATGGGAATGGTTTCTTGGATGCTCTAATTCTTAGAAGGGTGGATCATATTCTTTTTTACTTAGAGGGAGATCACTAGTTTGGGCCATGGAAGAAGAGGATCATGCGTACACAAGGAGGACTTGTTCTCCACTAGAGTATTTTCCTTTAAATTGTGGATATTTAATTGGATCTAGTTGGAATGTTGTGTTCTAATTGATTGGAAAGTTTGAAGGGGTTGTAGACCAAAAATTTAACTCACAAGAAGAATGGTCACCATTATCTTCAAGAAAATTGTCTGATTCACTTGTTCCTAGAATGATTTGGTTGTCAGTTTGTATGTGGATACCAAGACCCAGATGGTTGATATGAATTAGGATGTGTAGGTTGATGGAATTTCAAAGGAACTAGCAATAGTTTCAAAGGAAACACTACCTGGCGTAGAAAATGTTGTGGGGGGGGGGGTAAAATTGCAGAATTAAAATGGCCTGAAATAAAATGACATGAAGAAAATAAAAATATTGTAATAACTTGCATGAAACTACTACATGAACTTGTAAACTAATATAGAAATGAGAATATCATAGAAAAGAGGGTTCTTTTCATTCCCTTGAGTGGGACCTACTCAAGATCTCTACAATAACCCTTGGTGAAACCATAAGTTCTCGAAAATGTAGTCTCCTTATTAAGAAACTTAACCCATGACAACAATGTGTCATCTACAATTTGAATTCACTATCATAATTATGAAAGTATTATTCCAAAGACAAACTATAATACTCGAATTCATCCTATCTCCTACTTATAATAAAATATCACAATTAACCCTTCAATCAATCCTTTATTGAAGGGAACTTGTCTCTAGGATCCCTAGAATCAAGGATCCTTGTTTCAATGGACAAATTTCCCTCCTTAATTCAAATTACCTCAATCAACAAATCAAATGAGCATCTGTCTTATTGAGTGACTTTATTTCTTTGAATGCTTGTTTCCCTTAGAGATTAGAGAGGGGGAATAATCCCCCTCTTCTCTCATGTGTAATTTGATGGATACCACCCCTTTGACCTACTTGTACCAATCATTAGATCAAAACCTCAAGTATGCTAAAATCCATATAAAATAAAAATTAAGGCAACATATATCACATAAACTCATCAACTCAATTACTCATAAAATTTAATATGGATGGGGAGATAAATGGTCCTAGAAACATGCCAAAGTAGATTTGTAGGTGGAATATTTCAATGGTTGATCAAAATATGTTTATATGTTTATAAATTATTGCACATCGACTTATAAAATTACTTATATCTCAAAAATATACTGATAGGTCACAACCTAGCGAGACACCAAATTGATGTATGAGACCTGCTTATTTGTGGGACAATGAAAAAAAAATCTATGCATCCCACAAACATAGGGGTCTCATACATTATTTTGATTCTAGTAATTTCCTAGAAATTATGAATATCTTAACAATAATCAAAATTGTATTTTTACATTTCTATGCCTCCATAAGTTCTACATTGAGTTCTATACTTTAAAAAATACGTCAAAACCCTTACCTTATCATTGTCCTTTTTCCAGATCCATTAGTCCATACAACTTGATAAGAGGTTTCCACGAGATGAATTTCCATCACCAAGACCTGCATGAATCATAAAAGACAAATTCTTTATATGAGTAAATAATATATAAGCAAATAAATAGGCATTTAGTTATGTAAAATACTCTAGAAAAAACTTATGTGGTCACATACCTTAATGCACTTCTCTTTGTTTCGAGAATAGTTTATTCTCTACTGAACAGGGCCAACCATGTGCCCCCCTCCCACATCGCTTTCAATTCCCCATACCCAACAAATGCTTTTTCTTATATAGAAAACATATAGACATTCATGCATAACTAGGATAGTCATCAAAACATAGGAACATATAAACATGGAATCATAATGCTGTAATTCATATAAAAAACGTTTCAGACTAGAAACATCGATAAACATCCAAATACAAGTCATGAATTTATACATCTAGTTTTTCTTTGATTTATGTTTTTTTACATTCATAAAATTGACGATTGGGGTATCATAATCATCCTTTGACATTGTATTTCCTACGCCCTGTCCTTCTATTGTTTGTGTTTCCATGCACTTATGTACCATACTTCTGGTACATCAATGAGAAGGGTGTGGAGGCAACTGTGTAGGGGCGTGAACTGCAACAACGAAAATGATCATATCGATATGTTGAAATATAATTGAAATAACTATTTCATTATTTTGATTAACATTACAATATTTCTCTTTACCTGTCTATGTAGCTGTGACAGTTGGTGCATTAATTTGTTGTCCACTTGGTTCCTCTTGCAGTTCACCCTCCTGAGCTACATGCTCTTCCATTTAAAGAAGATAATATATAAGTATAAGTCAGGAAATATATATCTACAATCACAGTAAATATTTCTAATTCTGAAGCATACATACCAAAATGGGTACTCTGCTCCCCACTATGATTGGACATGTGCTCCATAGTATGAAGTGGTGTCTTCTGAATACTGTTAGATTCACTGCTGTGGTTGCACTGTTTCTTGAAAACAAACATAAATACTTAGTTAAGGGTGATATAATAAAATATGAATAGACTTTACAAGCATGCTACTGCGGTTTCCTTATTCATTTTATTTACCTGCGTGGATGGGGAGATTGGAGTCAACCCCAAGCTACTCCTATATTCAATCACACTTTTAAAACTGTGCTTGTAACCAAGCTTTAGGTCCTCCTCAGTGGCAACAGTGTCTAACATATTTAACTACAATGCATAACACCATTAAAATTACCAATAACAAAAACAAATATTTTTTCGCTACTGTTAAATAAATATTCACCACAATTAATCATTTAATTCTTATTGTTAGCACCAGTTGTCACTCCCAGATTGCAGCAACAATAAGCCTGATACCCATCAGTGTTTTATGTCACAGGTTGGTTTTATAAAGGGTGACCGAATGGAAGTAAACTCAGAACCATATCGTTTTAACTAAGAAAACCAGACCAAGAAACACATGAATAGGTGAGGTCTCAATCTAACTTCAGTCAGTAAGAGTAGTAAAGGGTGATTAAGTGAACAAACAATAAGAAAATCTCCAAGTGAAAGATCATATTTAACCAGAGCTTTAGACACCAGGATATGACTTGAAAAGGTCACAACTATAACAACAAGGTGATCAAACCTTCATCACGATGCTACAATAACAACTCGACTAGATCCTCCATGCCTGAGCTAATTGGTGTAGAAAGAAGAAAGGTAACATGAAAAGCTGGTTAAAACTAGTTGTTGTGCCACTGTGATCAAACCTCCATCACAACAACAAAACTACTCCTGACTGGATCATCCATGCCCGGGTGTTCTAACACATGAGTTATTGAGAAATGAAAGAAGTTGACTGTCATTAAACAAGAAGTCTCAAAATATCATACATAACTAGAGAACTAGAGGTCTAGCAAAAAATTAACAATTGGGAGCCTAGCTCTACCATCGATACTAACAAAATGTGAGGAAAAACTCTATATAATCAGAGAAAAAACATAGCAGCAAGTTCGAGTCAGCGCATTGAAGACATTACGTCTGCATGTTTACTAACAAACTGCGCATGCATTCTTTGGACAATCGTGAACTTCAGTCAAACACAAACGCATTCCTGAATGGACCTGTAAATGACTTGACAAGCTTCCAGTCCTTCTCTAGAATTTCCATTTATGGTGGAAGCGATGTCCAACCACCATCAACTACTTCATTAACTGCTTCATCAGGATTAGGTAAGGTCGCGGTCAACTCTGCACCTCTAAGACGTGGAGTCCGTTGTGATGACTGGAGCATGTGACACGAAGCAGTGAATGGATGGTGACCAGGCAGGGGTGATTTGACAAGCTCGGTGTGGAGACATAATTAAAATAGGCCATGTGGGGCCAGGTGGAGGAGACCTGGGGGCTGGGAAGGAGTTGTGTGGTGACATGACGTGAGAATATGACGTGGAAACAAAGGGGAAATGTAGTGGAATGTGATTGGTTAAGGGGGGAAACATGTCGTTATGATGGGGTAACTTGGAAGTGGAGGATGTGATGGGGGGAGGTGAGAGATAGAGTGGGAGACAACTGTGAGCAGGAGGTAGGATCGATAAATAGAAAGTGGTAAGAGGTTTAAGTGGGGCGGGCCCAACATTAAGAGGGGGCACCATGATAGCAGGGGGCCCACATTCAAACCACCCATATCAGACCCCCCCCTCCATTAAAGGTAGAAAGGCAAGGGGGGTCCAGAATGGGACCTAGGTCATAGATTTGGGCATGCAGATCCTAACTGCCTAGATCTACACACCAGGTAATCACCATATCCCCCCCCCCTTCCATTAAAGGCAGAACAACGGGGGGAAGGCCCGAAATGGAACCTGAGCCGTAGATCCAAGTGCACAGATCTTAGTCACTCAGACCCATGCGTACTTTAAAAATGATGCACCTGATCACAAAACTTAGGAAAAGTGGGTTTTTAGCCCGCCTCTGTCATTTATTTCACCATGGTGTCCATCCAGAAGGGAAAAAACACCCCCAAACCAACATATGTGATAACATTAGGCTCCATGGGGGATGGCCTATTCCATGTGAGATGCCAAGAACTCATCTTTAGCTTTAGTTCTTTGCTTTTGGGCTATGGAGTCATCTATTAAAGTCAAAGAAACAGATAGGAAAATGACATTTACAAAAACATGGGAGCCATCTGCGGTTCAACTAAAGAACTTCTTCAGAAAACGCCCATTTACATGGCCACCAAAAATTTCATCGCCCTCCAAATTCTGCAACCTGTAGGTATTATTTAGAAATGCTTCAAAGATTTTGAAGGGCCCAATCCAGAGGGCTTCAAATTTGCTATGATTTCCTCTATCTTGTATGGGTGCATCCCATTTAAGCACCAGATCTCCCAGCTGGAAATCCTTTTTTATTTCCTTTCTGTCAAAGGCTTGCTTTATCCTTTGTTGAGAGTCACGAGCTCTGTCTATCACCTACTCTCTCAACTGCTAGACCTCCACCAATTGATGAATCCTCCTGATGATATCATTAGGCTCTCCTTGATGGTCTTGAAAGAATTTTTCTACAGGCAAAGCTAGCTGAGAAGGGAAAACAACTTCTGTCCCATAAACAAGTTGGAAAGGGGATATTCCTAGGGACCTCTTTGTTGTCACTCGATCAACCCATAGAGAGAATTTTAGCTTTGAATCCTGGGCCTTCTTATTGTCTTCTAACATTCTTTTAATAAGCTTGATCAGGCTTTTGTTAGAGGACTCTGACAGTCCATTAACTTGGGGATAATAGGGAGTGGAGTGAATCAATGAAATCCCAAACTGCTCACATAATTTGATCAATGGCTTAGACTTAAAAGATGCAACATTATTAGTGATAATTCTGCTTGGACAACCAAACCTTGATATCATGTCTTCAAGAAAGCCAATGATCACTTTGTGTGAAGCACTCCTGGTGGGGACAACTTCTATCCATTTGGTGAAATAATCTATTGTAGTTAAGATCCACCTGTGTTGACCACTTGAAGTAGGATGTATCTCCCCAATGAATTCAAACCCCCATTGCTGAAAGGGTGCTAAAGCTACTACATGATTTAGTGGCAAGGATTTGAGCTGCTGCTTTCCAAATAATTTTTGACATTTGATGCAGGCTCTGATATCTTTGCATACATCAGTGAATAAAGTAAGCCAGTAGTACCCAACCCTAAGAATTTTGTAGGCTGTGGTCTTCTAGAAATGATGTCCCCCACATAGGATTCTATGAAAATCAAACATAATTCTTTGGGCCTCTTGAGGGTCTAGACACCTCAAAAGCACTCCTAGAGGGTCTTTCCAATACAATACCTGATTAATAAGGAAATATCTGATTTCTTTAAGCTTTAAATCTCTTGCTTTTCTCTTCCTCATTTCATCAGAAGGCTTTAATTTTTGCATAAAATATATAATATATTTATACCAGGTGGATTTTGCCAATGGAGGGGTGACTTGAGGATTGCCATAAGACAATTCAGCCTGCTAATCTTCTGAGTAGACATTGATGAAGTTAACCCCCGAATCTTTACAATTAGATTCAACCAACAACTTGGCTAAACCTTGCCCTTTAACTGTCTTTGTGGGCTTTATTTCCAGATCAAACTCAAGGATTTTGGCAATCCATTTTCTCCTTTTCCCGTCTACGTCTAGCTTAATAAGAATGTCCTTCACAGAAGGTGAAGGGACATACACAATGGCTTTTGAATGTAGAACATAAACTCTGAAAGCTTTGAGAGATTTCACTAAGGCATAGGCCTGTTTATCCATGATGTCATATCTGATCTCTGCATCTCTCAACGCTCTGCTAAAAAATGAAATAGGTTGTTTAAGCCCTTCAACGTTCTTTTGCAGTAAAACTGCTGCCATTGTATCAAGAGAAGCGAAAAAAAATTAGAAAATCCTTAGAATAATTAGGAATGATCAACACAGGTGCCTCAATCAATGCCTTTTTGATTTGGTCAAAGGATTCCTTGGTTCAACAGTCCATTTTACTTCATTCCCCTTCCTGAGCATGGCTGTGATATGCTTCACCAATTCAACAAAATTTGAAACAAACCTCCTTAGAAAGTTAATCTTTCTCAGGAAAGATTGGACCTCCTTCCTCGACCTAGGAAGTGGTAGGGTTTGAATTGCCTCCACCTTGCTGGGATAAATTCTCACTCCCTCAGAAGATACTAGATGCCCCAACAACTTTCCCTCCTTCATGGAAAACAAACCGTTTTCGGGATTTAAGGAAAGACCAAACCTTCTGCATTTTAAGAAAACCTTTCTCAGATGATTGCAGTGCTCTTTATCTGATATGGAGAAGACTGTTATATTGTCTAGATAGATGACCACAAATTTATCTTTTTCTCCAAAGAAGGCTATTTCCATGGCCCGCTGGAATGTTGCTCCTGCATTCATCAATCCAAAAGGCATTTTGGCATACATAAATGTTCCCTAGGGAGTGGTGAAGGCTGTCTTTTCTCTGTCCTTAGGCATGAATGATATCTGATTGTAGCCAGAAAATCCATCAATCATCGATATCCTTGATGAGCCAGTTACCCTTTGTAATATATGTTCCATATTTGGTAAGGGGTAATTGTCCTTCTTTGAGCTCTTATTCAAATTTCTGAAATCAACATAGAGTCTGATCTCTCCACTTGTCTTTCTCTCTGGGACTAGATTGGCCACCCATTTAGAATATCTCAAAGGGACAATGATTTGAGCATCCAACAACTTCTTTACCTCTTTCTCCATGATAGGCAACAACATAGGATTAATCTGTCTTAGCTTTTTCCTAAATGGCTTAGCCTCCTTCATCAGTGGGATCTTATGCTCAATGACAATTGTGTCATAAGTTTTGAGGTCTTCATAGGTCCAAGCAAATATATCAACAAATTCCCTTAAAAACTTAGCATACTCGATCCTCTTCTCTCTTGTCAAGCTGCTTGACAATTTGATAAACCTTGGATCCTTCTCTGTGCCAATGTTGCACTCACTTACATCAACATTATCATTTGGGATTTTACCATTACTGCCACATCATTGTTGTCAAATATCCTTTCCAAAGGAACTATTCCTTTGGGAATATGATTTCTAGACAACTAAACAATATGATAATCAACAATCTTGTTCAAAAAAATACCAACGTCATGATCAGATTTAGAAGCAAGGTCTTGATCAATGTGCAATGCTAAAAACTCCTCTACTGTCTCCAGGGATATTTTTATTTCAAGATCATCCTCAAAAACCTTCCAATGCTTGATATTGTCAGGTATGGAGGGCCTATACTTTACTTCTACATCATATCTAAGCGTAGGTGGCAGAGGGACTCTGGAATTACTTGCTAAGATATCTAGAGAATTGGCCACACAATTTCCTCCTCTTGGAACAAATGATATATTGAAAGCTAGGAAAAAACTGTCAATGAGGTCCCAGGCATCATTTCTGTAGTTCCTAAGTCGAGGATGTCTATTCTGATAAACATTTTTGATCTGCTGGATAATCAACTCAGCATATCCAAACACATATATCTCTTTAATCCCCATGTCCTTTGCAACCCTTAAGCCTAAAAGAAGAGCTTCATACTCTGCCACATTATTGGTAGCTTCAAACTCTAATTTGTATGACAGAGATATGGTTTCCTAAGCAGGGGAAACAAAAAATACCCCAGCGCTAGCACCATCTCTGGAAGAAGCCCGATCAAAGAACATTTTTCAAATAGAAGCACTTGAGGGAGAGACTTCATAGGGGAAATGGGCTGCTTTCTGATTTGAATAGGAGCTTTAGGGGTATTGGTGAGTTGCAACAAGATGGATCCCAAATCAGTATCAAGGGAAAAGATGGGATGATTGGTGGGGTCTCCTTCATCACTGACAATATAGGCCAACTGAGCTTCTCTATACAATCTTCTGTGCTCCCCTCCAAATACCGGAATGGTAGCATATGTGAGGTCCATTTGTACCCCCAAGTCTTTTTATCCAAGATCTTGACAATAGGATATCGAACTTAGGGGGCACACCAGCTACCACAATGTCCATGACCACACTTTTCATGGGCAACTGAAACAAGGTTACCACCATATATTTGATGACTCCAAGGCATTGCACCCTCCTTGAATTGAAAGAGTACAAGTCATGATAGGCCTTTGTGACTTCCATTCCAAGCTCTTCCATGACTATTTTGGGCATGAGGTTATGGGAAGCCCCTGAATCTATCAGAAAATTATGTAGCACCTTATCATGTATGTTTAGGGATGTGTAGAAGGGAGGGGATGAATCATCTCTATATTCTACCATAGGGCCTAAGATGACTGTTGGCTTTTCATCTTGAAGGTTCACTGAGTCTGAGGGAAGCTGAGGTGTCTCAAGCTGCACCAATTTAGAGAGGGAACTTTTGAAATCTTCATGTTTAACAAGCTCCGAAAGGGGGACATGAATCCTGATTTTCTAAATTTCATGCTCAAACTTAAAGGCGGAAGAAGGCTTAGGGATTTACCTCAACTCTGGGATAGGGTCTTTGGCTATTGGCAATAAATTCTGAGCTTTCTTTTCCTCGACAGTATCTGCTGCATGATTATCAGGTTTCTCTGCTATGAGAGGCTGATCAGGGATGTCAGAATTCCCTTATTTCTTCTTTGACCTGAGGTTGTATTTGTTGGGACTGCTATTATTGGATTTCTCCCCCTTACTCAACTCATTTATTTGATTTTTCATGAGAGAATCCTTGTAGGCATATTGAGTTAAATGGTGAAAAGGGGAGGTGTCTCCAATACAATGAATTTCGGGGTCAATCTCTTCTTCTTCCGTCTCTTCATCAACAACAAGGTTATTTTGCAGGGGAGATTAGATACTACGGTCCTCTCTATCTCTGTTCCTGGGTTCCCTTGGCATAACCTAAGGAACATTGTTGTTCAACCTCCTGAAGTTGCCTCTATTGTCAACATTTTGAGGATTTCTGTATGTTTGTTTCCCCTCCATTTAAATTTTCTCCATCTCTGTAGATAGAGACTTTACCATATTGGTTAATTCATCTACTTGAGGGTGAGCTATAGAAGAACCCGAGGTTGAGGCCTCATATCTCCGTTTTTCCTTGTCTTTGTCAGATTTTCTTCTGAGCCTATTAACTGCTAGCACATTGGATTCTACTTCCAGGGCTACATCTTGCATGTTAGCCAAGGAAACAACTCTTCTTTCTCTAAGAAGGAGGCAGAAATCAGGGTCAAAAGCACTAGCATAAGTGATTGTGGTGGAGGCTTCTAAATGTTTTATCTCAACAGGGATCCTATTATACATTTTATTGAATATTTTGGAGAAGTCAGAGACATAATCTCCTTCCTCTCTCTTCAAGGACCCAAACTCTGTCATATAATACATGAAATATTTTTTTATCTCCCCACTGTCTCAAGAAGGAATTATCTAGAGCTTCAATCCCGACAATAGATCTAGGGGTTAGTCCCCTGAACCATTTCCTCACCTCACCATCAAGACTTTGGACAAAGACTCTCATCCAAACATATTTGTTTTCAATGTTTAGGTTGTCTGTGTAATTGTAGAAGAAAACAAGGTGCTCTTCAACAGTTATGTCCTCCTCTCCAGTGAATTTGGGCATATACTTCAAGTAGTCTCCAACATGGAGAGGATTCATTGGCTGAGGTAGGACTAGAGGGGCATACCTTGCAACCACTATGGAATCCATTCTGTTTATAGGGGGATGAGCTCCTGCCATAGGGATATCATTTGGAGGACAATTAGGAGGAGAAGGGGGGAGACCTGGTGGTACTGGAACAGAGCTTGCAAGAGGGAAATAAAACAACAAAGGATTTGAAGAAAAGGCTATAAGGCTTAGGGGAACAGAGGTTGGTGTACACACACCGACAACAATAGTAGTAGGAGAAGGGATGGTAAATCTCGGGGTGGGAAAATCTCCTGAATTTTTGGGTCTAGGATAGGCTGCAACGTCAGGGGAGATAGGAGTGAAAAATATCTCTCTTTCTAATCTAAGACTAGGAGGATAAAACTCAGCAGGAGCACTCCCAAAATTTAAAAAATGAGAAACTCCAACAAAAGGCTTGATAGGAAACTGAGAAGCAGATATTGGAGTCTCTAACAAGGGAAATGAGAACTATCATAAATACCTGGTTCAACAGTAGAAGTTACTTCTCCGAGGGTATTTCCCTTTCTGATAAGATTCTCTGGATTTGCTTCAAGTGTTGTCAAGGGCAACTGAGGGGTAGACCTCGTATGCCTGCCTCTGGAAGCCATAACTAAAATAGTAGGTTCACCATAGTGGATTCGTCACAATGGAGTTGCTAGGTGCATGGTAGCAATCTTGTAGGGATCTGAAGCTTGATGCACCTTCGGGATCAGAGGCTCAATGTCGTTCAATCCCGGGGAAAATATTCAACTTTGTCCTTGACAACGACACTAGAAATGTTAGCACTAAAAGTCACTCCTGGATTGCAACAAGAGTAAGCCTGATACCCATTAGTGTTTTATGTCATAGGTTGGTTTTATAAAGGGTGACCAAATAGAAGTAAACTCAGAACCATATCGTTTTAACTAAGAAAACCGGACCAAGAAACACATGAACAGGTGAGGTCTCAATCTAACTTTAGTCAGTAAGAGAAGTAAAGGGTGATTAAGTGAACAAACAATAAGAAAATATCCAAGTGAAAGATTAGCCTGAACCAGAGCTTCAGACACCAAGATATGACTCGAAAAGGTCACAACTATAACAACAAGGTGATCAAACCTTCATCACGATGCTACAATAACAACTCGACTAGATCCTCCATGCCCAAGCTACTTGGTGTAGAAAGAAGAAAGGTAACATGAAACGATGGTTAAAAATAGTTGTTGTGCCACTATGATCAAACCTCCATCACAACAACAAAAATACTCTCGACTGGATCATCCATGACCGGGTGTTCTAACACATGAGTTATAGAGAAATGAAAGAATATGACTGTCATTAAAAAATAAGTCTCAAAATATCATACATAACCAAAGAAACAAAGGTCTAGCCAAAAATTTACAATTGGGAGCCTAGCTCTACCATCGATACTAAAACAATGTGAGAAAAAACTCTATATACTCAGAGAAAAACATAGCAACAAGTTTGAGTCAGCGCATTGAAGACATTAGGTCTGCATGTTTACTGACAGACTGTGCATGCAGTCTTTGGACAGTCGTGCACTTCAGTCAGACACAATGGAATTCCTGAAAGGACCTGTAAATGACTTGACAAGATTCCAGTCCTTCTCTAGACTTTCCATTTATGGTGGAAGTGATGTCCAACCACCATCAACTGCTTCATCAGGATCAGGTAAGGCCACAGTCAAATCTGCACCTGTAAGACATGGAGTCCGTTGTGATGACTGGAGCACATGACACAAAGAAATGAATGGACGATGACTAGGAAGGGGCAATTTGATAGGCTCGGTGTGGAGATAGAATGAAAAGAGGCCATGTGGGGCTAGGTGGAGGAGACTTGGGGGTTGGCAAGGAGTTGTGCGGTGACATGAGGCAAGAATAGGATGTGGCAACAAAGGAGAAATGCGGTGGCACATGATTGGTTAAGGGGGGAAACATGTCATTATGATGGGGTAATTTGGAAGTGGAGGATGCGATGGGGGAGGTGAGAGATGGAGTGGGAGACAACTATTAGCAGGAGGCAGGAGTGGTAAACGAAAAGTGGTAAGAGGTTTAAGTGGGGTGGGCCCAACATTAAGAGGGGTTGCCATGATAGCAGGGGGCTCGCATTCCAACTACTCATATTAGACCCCCCCCCCCTCCTCCATTAAAGGAAGAAAGGAAAAGGGGGTTCAGAATGGGACTTAGGCCGTAGATATGGGTGTGTAGATCCTAGCCACCCATATCTTCACACCGGGTAATCGCCATATCAGACCCCCCCTTCCATTAAAGGCAGAATGATGGGGGGTCCAGAATGGAACCTTCACTGTAGATCTGAGCACACAGATCTTAGCCGCTCAGACCCACACATACTTTACAAATGATGTGCCCAATCACAAAACTTAGGAAAAGTGGGTTTTTAGTCTGCCTCTGTCATTTCTTTTGCCATGGTGTCCATCCAGAAGGGAAAAACACCACCAAACCAACATATGTGATAACACTTACGATTTGAGCTTTTAGTTTTCCATAGCCACCCTGGCCTAGTTTATGCTTCCCATGCTTTTCCATTCTAGACTTGGTTTCTTTGGAGGTGTCAAGTGGCCTATATATGGAATTTTTGAAAAACATTAGGTATCATAATTGTTACTTAAAACAAGAAAGAAAAACATAAATGAGAATATTTCACTAAGAAGATGACATGTGTTGTACCTATCTTTACCAGGTCGTGGATGTCTTCCTTGTTTTTTAAACAAGTTCTCCTTTGCATCCTCTATCAGAGCCTTCCAGTCTTTCTCCGGAACCATGGGAGGGTGCTCATGCTTGAGGTCTAATTGCAATTTTTCTCTATATTGGGAGCTGGTATATTTTAAATTCTCACCGACTAACTTTGTAACCACTTTCTTGTTGAACGTATTGCCAAACAAGTTTACCATGTGGCCTATCAATTCATGTTTCTTTTCACTATCTTGGCCATTCCACCGTGTGCAAATGGTGGGGCCAAACAGATCCAATGCTTTGTCATTCAATTTTATGTAGAAAACATTGTTTCCTACAAAAACGTGTTATCCATTAATTTATAATAATCTCAACAAATGTCCATTTCAATTTCATGATAAAAATGAATAAATTAATTAACAAATACTTGCAATCTTCTGAATCTTGATCATAACACATGTGTCATCACCCAGAAAGGTGAGATCTATTGATCCAATGCTTTTAATTCGTGCTACTCCATGAATATATTCCTCTCCATCTACAGTACGTTCATCTCCAGAGTCATGTGGAGTCCCAGGATCCGACTCATCATGCTCCGGCGTGTTGATGCACTGCCCCCACCTCAGCGGGGTCTACCGACCTCCCGGTCAATGGATCTTCAAAATTACTGAGCTGAAGTAGCTCTTCGGTTCCCTACTGGAACCTGCATGAAACAAATCCATAGGTCCTTATGAAACTCCTCCTACATGAATTAGCACCAGGTGCAAGCCCCCTCCACATGACCACCGGATGTGAGCACACGCCTATCCAAAAGGCGCTTCATGGTTTCGGGACCTCAGGTGTTTGCTGTGAGTCACTCTCGACTCTCTCGACTCCTGAACTCTGAACTAGGAGCCTAGTGAGTGCTAGATCCTCTCCTTTGACCTCTGTTGATGTGACCTACGACCATAACCTGGGGTCCAAAATACGAGCGTTTCGGGACTTTGCGCTTTGCAAGATCGATAGACAGCTGTCCCCTTTTTTTCTTGATCCCCGATCTTTGAAATCTCGCTCATGTTAGATCGATGGTCCATAACCTCCCTCGATCCAATGGTCTAGATATCCACTTCGCACTTCAGAACTTTTTCGATCCCGGGTTTTGGAAAGTGGCTCCCTCCTTTCTTCTGACTCCCGAAATCTCCTTCCCAATGAAGGGATCAACGACCAGATATTCTCTCAGATCGACGACTCAAACTATTCCTCCTTGGATTTGAAGTGTTATATGACTTTTGGCTCTTATCTTCCTCACAAATTTAGTGGATCTAACGACACACAACTTTCAACACTTTTCTCCTCAAGGGATCTCTACCATCCTTCGAGATTCTTGATGGCTCCTTGCCAAATATCTTGACATCAACCCTTCTGAGCTTAATTCCACAAGGTGAATTCAACCCTCTTCCTTACTTTTGGACTCTTCCACGTCTCTATCCTTCCTGAGCTTGATTCTTGCTGCAAACTCCGATATTCTAAGGAATCCTTCTCGCACTCCTTGCGGTTTTCACGATAACCTCTGGTTATCTGGGGCTCTAAAATCTGCACACTCCTTGTGACATAAGTTCTTCAACCACTCACTTGTGTTGTCCAAGTCCAAGACTCAACCTTGCCTACGCACACCTTGCGTGGCTCTATGCTACTCTTKCACTCCTGCGAGTACAAATTCAACAATATCTCTCCCGAGCTTTCTGAGGTAAAATCAAAATTTGTCGACGCACGCCTTGTGGACTTCCACTGCACTTCTTGTAGGAATTCTCAGGAAAAGAAACAATTAAAACTTACACTCCTCTCACAGACTTATACATTCAACATGAAATCACATCCACATAGCATAAAACACATACATAATAGAGACTGTAAATAACCTATAAACATACCATCCATTTGAGGCATACACCAACCATAATACATTATACAATTGGATTAAAGAATTCTTATATTAATGCAAGTTATCTGTACATGGTTTTCAACAACAACAAATCTCTATTCATACAATCTTCTCTTCTACTCCTCTACAACTATCTCTTATTTCTCTCCAACAATTACAATGATAATAATCTTACAAAATCCTCATACGAGGGAGTCTTCTTGAGTTTTTCCCTCCTACTAATCTAAGCTATCTTATCAAATTAAAGACTACCATCTACTTAACATTAATTACAATAAATGTCCGTAATAGACAGATAAGAATGAATGCTCTAGATATGTACTACAATTCCCCAAATCATTAAAGAAAATACATATTTTCCAGATATTACAAATGTGCCAACTTTTGAAATTCAAAATTATTTCAAAATGCACGTTGGTGTATCAAACTGTCCTCCACTTGCATTTTACTGGCGATGCTCCCGCATCATTCTCCTCTGGATGAAAAATTCATGGAATAATGTCCATGAGATCTTGCACCATCTGTCCATGTCTCTGAATATCGACTTCACTTTCCTAAATGGCATCCTCGATTGGGTGTCCTTTCCACCTTACCAAGTATTCAAAATATTTTTTCCTTTGGGTATTCTTGCTAGCTCTTTGATCAATAATCTTCCCCATCTGCCGTCTTTCTACTACACGCATTTGATTTACCCACTGAATTTCCTTCTGGTCTTTTTCTCCTCCTGCTTCATCTTCTCTGTAAGGATATAGGTCTGCTACGTTGAATATGGGTGATATGCCCACACCATCTGGAAATTCTATCTCATAAGCATTTTTCTCAAACTTATGTAAGATTTTACACGATCCTATTTCTTCATTTTCAGCTTGTTATATGTTCCCCTTGGGAAAATTTCTTTTCTGAGGTGTGCCAAAACTAAATCTGCCACTTCAAATTGAATCTCTCACTGGTGTTGATCTGCTCTATTCTTGTATTCTTGGATAGAACTCTACAAGTGCTCGTTGATCTTACTATGGAGCTCCTACATTTCTGCTGCAAAATATTCCACTCCAACACTCCTGAAATCACCCTGCTCTAAGTCTCTCAACTCAGATACTCCTCTTGGTTGCATTCCATACAGTATTTGGAATGGACTCTTTCTTGTTCTCCTGTTAGGTGAATCATTGTATGAAAATTCCGCTTGCGGCATAATCTAATCCCACTGACTATAGTGTTTAGTGACCAAACTCCTCAATAAATTCCCCAAACTTCGATTTATTAACTCAGTCTGTCCATCCGTTTGAGGGTGATATGATGAGCTAAAGGATAAATCCGTAGCTATATTCTTCCATAGTGTCCTCCATAAATGACCAAAAAATTTTCTATCTTTGTCTGAAACAATACTCCTAGGCAATCCATGAAGTCAAACAACTTCTTTGAAAAACATGTTTGCAATGTGTGTTTCATCACTGGTTTTCTAGCATGGAATGAAATGTTCCATTTTGGAAAATATATCGACTACCACAAATATGGAATCACATCCTCTTTGTGTTCTTGGCAATCCCAACACAAAATCCATGCTTACCGCGTCCCACAACCTCTCTGGTATTGGAAATGGTTGATACAATCCAATATTCTGTCTTTTCTCCTTTGCATGTGGGTAGATTCTACATCTGTTGAAAAATTTCCTGACATATGTCCACATTCCTGGCCAATAGTACGAAATGTTTGGTTGCGCAAATGTTTTTCCATGGCCGAAATGTCCAACCAATCCCCCTCTTTGTTTTTCCTTCAAAAGGTTTTCCCTCATAGAACACTTTGGAATACACAACTGATTTCCTTTGAACAACAGTCCATCATGAATCAAATATTCAGTTAACTGGCTTCTTTCTCTCAGAACAAGATTATCACATGCTTCATAAGTGCCTTTGAAATCTAAATCATCTCTATACATCTCCTTTAGGTGTTCAAAACTTAAAGTCTTCACTCAAAACTCCTGCAGAATCAAACATCTCCTGCTCAATGCATCAACAACCTTGTTAGCATTTCCAAAAATGTGCTTTATAACAAAAGTAAAGTTTTGCATAAACTCAACCCATTTTGCGTGTCTCTGGTTCAGTTTTTCCTGTATGTTTATAAACTGTAATTCCTGGTTGTCGCTATACAAAAAAAATCCTTTGAAACTAGGTAGTGCCTCCACTTCTTCAAGGCTTGAATTACTGCATAGAACTCTTTATCATACGTGGAGTATCTCCCTTTGGTCTCATTCCGCTTCTCACTGAAGTATGCAACCGGTCTATTGTCCTGACTCAAGACTGCTCCAATCACAAATCCACTTGTGTCACATCTCACTTGAAATGTTTTACTGAAATCTGGTAGGACCAGAACTGGTTGTCCAGTTATGCAATATACCAGATATATAAAATATGCATAATATAAATAAAATGCTAGAAATGGCAGAATAACAGTAAAATATCCAGCATAATCTCCACAATAGCACATAAATGATATAAGAACAACAATAGAAATAACACTTTGATTCAGAAAGCAATGTTCATAGGCCTCTTCAAGGGGGCAAGCTCCAATCGAGCAACGCTCTGTTACAATAATCTCCAAGCTAGGGTTTTCACACCCTCGACCCTTATTTATACAAAATGTCTATCAAGAGAAGCATCTAGAGGAAGATCCTTCTAGAAGCAGAAGCTTCTATTA
>SNQJ01S0006309.1:62291-89017 GCA_010110895.2 Picea sitchensis | reverse complement strand
AATCCTTGAAATCTCATTCGTGTCAGATCGATGGTCCACAAACTCCCACAATCCAACAGTCCAGATCTCCACTTCGCACCTCAAAACTTTTGCGATCTGGGGTTTTAGAAGGTGGCTCCCTCCTTTCTTCCAACTCCCAAAATCGCCTTCCCAACGAAGGGATCAACGGTCATATCTTCTCTTAGATCGATGACTCAAACTATTCCTCCTTAGCTTCGAAGTGTTATATGACTTCTGGCTCTTATCCTCCTTGCAAATCCACTAGATCTAACGACACACAACTATTGACACCTTTCTCCTCCAGGGATCTCTACTGTCCTTCGAGATTCTTGATGGATCCTTGCCAAATATCTTGGCATCAACCCTTCTGAGCTTAATTCCATGAGGTGACTTCGACCCTCATCCCTCCTTTTAGACTCTTCCACGTCTCTATCTTTCCTGAGCTTGATTCTCGCTGCAAACTCTAGGATTCTAAGGAATCCTACTCGCACTCCTCGCAGTTTTCACAATAACCTATGGTTCTCTGGGACTCTAAACTATACACACTCCTTGCAATATAAGTTCTTCAACCACTCACTTAGGTTGGACAAGTCTAAGACTCAAAATTGCCTATGCACACCTTGTGTGGTGCTATGCTACTCTTGCACTCCTGCGAGTAGAAGTTCAACGATATCTCTCATGAGCTTTCTAAGGTAAACTCAGAATTTGTCGACACACTCCTTGTGGACTTCCACTGCACTTCTTGTAGGAATTCTCAGGAAGAGAAATAATTGAAACTTAAAATCCTCTCACAGACTTATACATTCAACATGAAATCACTTTCACATAGCATAAAACACATACATAACAGAGACTGCAAATAAACTGTAAACATACCATCCATTTGATGCATACAACAACCATATTACATCATACAATTGGATTAAAGCATTCTTATATTAATGCAAGTGATCTATACATGGGTTTCAACAACAACAACTCTTTGTTCATACAATCTTCTCTTCTACTCCTCTACAACTATCTCTTCTTGCTCTCCAATAATTACAATGATAATAATCTTACAAAATCCTCATACGAGGGAGTCTTCTTGAGTTTTTCCCTCCTACTACTCTAAGCTATCTTATCAAATTAAAGACTATCATCTACTTAAAATTATATACAATAAATGTCCGCAATAGACAGATAAGAGAAAATGCTCTATATCTGTACTACAATTCCCCAAATCATTAAAACAAATACATCTTTCCTAGATATTACATTAATGTGCCAACTTTTGAAAATCAAAATTATTTCAAAATGCACATTGGTGTATCCAAATGTCCTCCACTTGCGCTTTGCTGGCGATGCTCCTGCATCACGTGTCATTCTGGTCAACATCATTGTGCTCATCAATGGATTTGAGGGGAACCTCAGGAGGGTAAAAAATCCTCACTTGTACTTTTCTATGTTGACTTTTTTGTTGCATTGGACCATCACTGCTACCTATAACAGTTGTAGGCTCGACAGGCTCTCGGGGCACGGGGTTTAAAAACTCGTACAGACAAAATTTTTTAATTTATTAGATCATATAGAAAATATAAAACAAAAAAACAGATATGAGATTATCATAGATAATAAAAATATGTGAAGATGCCACTTACCCCAAAATTAGTTATTAGATTTTGTAGCTCTACAATTCTTTCCCTGTACTCTTGTGTTAAGGGTATTTTGCGAAACAAACCTAGATATTATATGTTTTCCTTCTTCAAGGCCTTCACAACATTTGCTATTGGGTCAATGGAATAAAATATTTCATCCTCAATATACTTATCGTCCAAATCAACTGTACTGGACTAAAAACATCAAACAATAAATGAAATTAAAATGATCTTAACGTCAATTTTTTTTAGATATTGTAATCAAATTTAGTTATTATTAAGAACTAACATTTAGCTGATGCCTATGTACAACCATTGACTTCCCACAGTCACCCTACTCTGATCTACTATGAGTGGGTGCCTTCCCACAATGACCATGCCACAATACATTAATGAATAAAATTAATGAGATGAACTTTAACATTTGAGAACTTTAGTTATTGTAGTCATAAGTTATTACTATATTTAACATTTACTTGCTGAGGTACAATGGGTGCCTTTCCACGGTCACCCTGGACAAATGTAGAGGGTGATTTTCCACAGTCACCCTGGTCAGATGTTGACACAATAAATCAATAAACAAAAGTTATGACATTCACCTATAACATTAAAAAAATGAAACATTGCAGTAATATCAAAAAATAAATAATGAAATTTCAGAAATTTAGTTGTTGTAGTCATAAGTTGTTACTATATTTAACATTTACCTGTTGAGGCACAGTGGGTGCATTTCCATGGTCACCCTGGACAGATGTAGCAGGTGATTTTCCATGGTCACCTTGGAAAGATGTTGGCACAATAAATCAGTAAAAAAAAGTTATGAAATTCACCTATAAATATAACAATGGTACATGAACAATGGTGCATGAGAAACAAACATATAACAACAAAGACAATGGTATTTTTCAACTACAAAGAATATCGATATGTAAATGAAGACAATTGGATTCTTCATAACTTGAGGATTTTCACTCTTCTTACGGCATCCATTTGTACCTCTCATTTTCATACACCTTTGTATAATCAAGTGAATGAGAGGTGTATGAAATTCATTAGGATAGAAAGAGGAATTAAAGTCCCAACATTATGTTTGGGAATTGATGTAGATAGGGTGATGAAGGAAATACATCCTTAGCAAGGATATTTAGCCTAAGAGAATATCTATTAGGAAAAACATTTATCCGAGACAAAATTTTCACAGTTACATCAATTTACAAGCCATAACAAAGTCGCCCCTTTCTCATGGAAATTTACCCATCACAGAGATGCACATAGGGACATAACAATCTTCACATATACCTTTTCCACTCAATCCAGAAACAAGATCGGACGTCATCCTGGTTCGTTTCCATTTCTGTGAAACTATTCCTCAAGCGAGGCAACCATAGATTTAAGTCACATGTCATAGTTACTATTTTGGTAACATTTTGAAGTATTCTTGAACCAATTGTTTCATAAGAATGAACCTATGATTAATGGCCAACATCCTCATGAAAGAGCTTAAGTATTCTCTTGAATATTGATCATTGTTTGAGGATTATACACCGCTTAGAAACTGCAGAACTGTTATTTCAATGAGTACTATGGTATAAGTCTCAATTCTTGGAAATGTTTATGTGTTTTATTTCTCCAGTTATTCCATAGGAAAAAATCAATATGTGTTGGCACCAGGCCGAATTGGAAAGAAGGACGATCATGGGAAAGAAAGCATGCAGAAATAGAATTAATAGTTGGAGAAAGAACAACACGTGCGCATGCAAGAAAGCATGCACAAGGAAAGTGACAATTGGAGTAAGAACAACACATGTGCATGGAAGGAACACTTAATGCTGATAGGGTTAGGGTTTTGGTAATACACTATAAATGGCTGAAGAGATCGATAGATATAAATAGAGATACATAGGTATCATGTGGTTGTTGTTAGTTGTTGGGTTTTTATATATTAGGTTAGCGATTTTGTAGTAAGTGGACTATTTTGTAATGTATGAGGAGATGCGTTATGCAATACGATAATGTACCATTTTTGTAAGTTGTTGAGTGAAGGAAAAAAGAGGAAAGGTAGATCCGAGGATTAGATCGCAAGCTGTGGAGCCTGGTGCGATCTAGTTCTCCTCATATAGATCTTACCCATAATAGGGGATTGTAAGCGCGCGACGCCGGGAATGTAGAAATTCCATAATAAAAGATCCAAGAGCCAAATCTTTGTGGACGTAGCCCTGGAGGGGGTGAACAACGGTAATATCTGTGTAGTGTGATGAACGCATGCATATATTTACTTTCTTTTAGCGATTAATGGTTATGCTTGATAAATGAGTTAATGTGTGGTTATTGAATATGTTTATACTGTTTGGAAAATAAACTATGGAATATACATATGAAACCATGAAGAATAAGTAGATTACTATTACAATTTGTAGTACATGGCTTTGATTAATAAAACCCTATCTCATACTCAATCCTAGGTTGTAAACACCCAAGTCTTACAACCACCCATTTAAAGCTATCTCAGGTGAGACTGCACAGTGCATTCTATGTACTGTGTTGCCTTCTGGTTTACCATGAGGGCCGATAGTTTTAGAGGCTTTGTTGGTAACCTGAAAGATATGAACATTGGGTCAACAACTCAGGTAGTAGAAGAGGGCAATAACAAACCAACAAATGGTTCTGTTGTCGTGTTAAGAGCAACAAGAAAGGACTGAGTAGATGAGATAGAGTGCATGAGAAAAGAATGAGTGAAACAAGAAGACCACCAAGCCATTAGAAGAGAATGTTGAGACCTTGGAACCCCACAAAAGTGGAAATCGAAGGCTAGTTAAGAACCAAAGAGATATAGTTTTCCCAGAAAGACAATAGAAACCTTAGCATCACACCTCACAAATATCTAGATAAATACATGTTTATAGATTTACATGAACTATTTTTCTGTGATTTTCCCCACATACTATAGGAGTGGATACTAAGGTTGAAAGATAACCACGTGATGAACCATATTTGACAACTAGATTGGACCCTAGTACAGATTGAGCAGTTACAGTAGGTGAGAAACAAATTCACCCATGCAGTAGACTTTTGGCTTGACAATATTGTGGCAGGATTCATCACAGAGTTTGTAGTCGACACAGAGAAGTCATATAGTGTAGCTGAGCAATAATTTCTACATGGACCTAGAGGAAGGTACATTCGATCAATGTATACTTCTATTAAGATAATTCTATATAACAAAGGTGTAATTAAAATGGAATCAAATAGATATACTTMCTTGCGTGCATGGGGGAAGGGAGGAATCACTAACAGAGAGAGGATAAATRGAAGGAGGTAAGGATAAAGGCAATAAGGAGGAGGAACCCTTGGATCTGATCTTGATGGATGAYAAACAACTTAAGTGGATCTTGGCGTCATCATGAACGATGCGTAGCAGAGCACCCTACCAATATAAGGTGAATACCAAGAAGAGAGACATAGCCACGAGGGAGGGCTTGGTGAGCGACAAGGAAGAGTTAGAGGACCTCCAGGCTGTGGAACAGATTGAGGAAATTCTATGCGCAACATATGAAAGGAAGACGAGAGGCCTGAGAATAGGAGGAGAAGGTAGCCATCCTATCCATATTAATGTCAGTGTGGAACCCATAAACCCATGTATGACTAATACACCAAAGAGAACACCACAATTTAGATAAYCGAAGTTCAGAGGAAGTTTGACAACAAGAAGTACATCTACCCTAGGAGCAACAACTGGAGGAGCCAATTCCGACAGTACTAGTCAAGTATCTACACCACATGGAGGATGTAGTAGTTCAGTATTTAGAATGGAAGGACACGATCCCACTATTAGATTACTAGAGTTCAGAGGAGAAGCAACAAAAGACCCTGAGAAGCATTTGTTCATTTGTGCAAAGATATGGGAATCAAAGCATATCACAGATGAAGATACCAAACTCGCACAACTAGCGATCACACTATGAGACCATGCAATAGATTGGTACATGAGTCTAGACACAAACAGTGCCCTTGGGATGATGAGGACACTGGAAGACATTAAGAAGCTACTGATTAATGAATTCCAGAAGCCGAGCTAAGAGGATCAGTACATGAACGAGATGATTGAGATAAGACAGAAACCAGGAGAGCCTGTATGGGAGATTGATCAAAGATTCAAGTGACTGAAGGGAAAACTAAAATACCTTATGACCGAGATGCAACATCGACACCTGTTTGTCAACTCACTATTCCCACATCTAAAATATCCCTTACGACATTAGAAGTTTCAAACACAGGCAGAGGCTCTATAGGCAACCTTTCAACTAGAAGAGAACCAGTACCATCAGATGGACCCAACTATTGAGGAACTGAAGGAGGACTTGAAGAATTTAACATTCCAGCTGAACCAGAATAAGAATAAGAAAAAACAAGAAGTCGTTTAGTGCACCACATGCAGAATGGAAGGACACCAAAAGAACGAATTCCCAACATTCAAATAGTATATGGTGATAGGTATTCCAAACTCGCTACCACAGGGAGGATTATGGTGCAAAATATGCAAGAAACTGGGTCATGACCCTTATCACTGCACAATGATGTAGAAATACTAGACAGTTCCAAAGAATTCATATTGCACCTCCTATAAGTCAGTAGGCCATGACGACAAAGATTGCAGAACTATGCAGCTGATGTGGGAAAGAACATCAGATTCATGTAGAGTACAGGCCGAAATTATGATTGGGCAAGAAACGCCCTAGTTCAATCAATCCCCAACCCCATACAACACTGTGCAACAACAGTATAATACTGTGCAACAACCCTATAATAACGTCCAGCTGTAGTACAACCTGACACAACCCCAGTACAATACCACATAGTATAATCAGGAACCATAGTATAACATGCCCAGAGGTGACCGCGCAGGCTATAAAGGAGGAGGACTAGCCAGAGGAGGCTTAAGATGTGGTAGAGGACCATTCACATGTCACAATTGTCAGCAACCATGACATTATGCACGAGAATGTCCACTCCCACCAAAAAATTGTATGTATTTCCGTGCATCAGACCACGATACAGAGGAATGTCCAACATTACTAGTAAAGATTCAGGAAAAGAGGAACCAGAATAATTAGAATGTTCAGTGGATTTCAGTCGAAGCAAGGGATGATGGATGAAACATCAACATAGTCACTCGTGGAGGAACGGAAATAGGAAATGACACAGTTCGACAAGAACCAGTTTATAACCAATGGGTAAAGAAGAACAATGACCCCAAGAAGCAGTTCAACATGCAAAAGGAAAAGGAGATCTTTAAAGAAGCCCGACAAGAATTTCATAAGGAGGAAATAGTGTCAACTGCACAACAAAGCAAGGAAGTCCTAGAATATGAGATGCCTTCATCACTGGACCATACCAACAGAATGCAACCCAAGGGACAAGTAAGTACTATCAAAGACTTTTTGCAATCGTGTGTAAAAGTATTAAGTGATTCTTCATCTGTGAAAATATTGCAAAACATACTAGATAAATGTAACAACGACATGGAAGAGAAGCTAGACCAAAAAACCATCAATAATTTTCACACAATAAGAAGAACAAGTAGGGAATTTATACTAAATGATAACATTGGGGATTTCAATATGGGAGACATTATACTAGACCTAGGATCCAAAGTGAATGTGCTACCCAAGAAAACCTGGAAATGCATGGGAGAGACAACATTGGGATACTTAAATGTCCAATTAAAACTAGCAAACCAGCATAGAGTCCTACCAATAGGTAGATTGAAAGGAGTGACAGTAGACCTTGATGGGGTGCGCACTAAAGAATACTTCGAAGTCATCGAAATAGTAGATGGAACAACACCTTACCCAACACTACTTGGTCTAGATTGGGCATTTGACAACCATACCATAATTAACTTGAAAACAAGGAAAATGACATTTGAATCTGAAGACTATAGGGTCATAGCGCCACTAGACCCATCAGAAGGGGAGAGGTTCGTAGGACCCACTTGCCTGGACTTAGAGGAGATCGACCAATTGTACAGGACAACTACGCACGATGAAGGTTATGTAAACCCAACTGCAGAAGGAGTACTCAGTTGGCAGAGCATTACTTCATGCACAACAGACTCAGACACAGGGTTAGAAAAATGGCAATAGAGACTACACGAAGTATCCACGAGAAGATGTGAAAGAATAGACCACGCAGTAAAGTGGATATGTATAGAAATCAGAGAACCACCTAGTTTCCATGGACTAAATAAATTGGAAACATTATTGACACAATATGAAGATGAAGTATTAGAGAACCAGAGGCTTCTAGCATTGGATTTAGCACTAAAGGCCACACCTACAATATGGTGGGGCACACATAAGGATACTATCACAGACTGGTATCAATGTAAGCGATTACTGTGCATACGGTTCGACATAGAACAAACACATTACAAACAACAAAAATATGAAGGACTAGGGACACCAGCGGAACACTTGGAGGAGTGAAAAACGCTGTGGAGAATGACACCACCAGAGGAATGGCCTCATCACTTCATACATACTTTTGAAGGCATGCCAACGAACTGGTATACAGACTAGGAATTGCGTAAAGGAACTACAACATGGAAGACACTACAATAGAACTTTACAGTCACTTTCTCATTTGAGCATGAGAACTCCAACATAGATGCGACATTGAAACAGATCAAAGGCATCATATTCATCAAAGAACCAGAAATAGATCTTATTACAGAAGAGTAGTAGCGGAATATGAAGATAGTCAAGGAACTACTGTCATGTTACCATGTATAGGAGGAAGCACCAGAAGAAGATGACCCGCGTGATATCTAGATCGAAGAAATCGAAGGAAAAAGAGATGTGAAAGGACCACCCATAGAATCATAAATCATTTCTGTGCCAATAAAGATAAAGAAGGTTAACATCGGAACAATTGAGCAACCCAAAATGGCCAGCATTGGAGATTACTGGGATGACCAGACAGTAGAAAGCATCACAAAATTGTTGCATGAATATAGCGACCTTTTCCCCACAACCTTCACAGATGAAGGGTATAGCTGGAGAACTAGGAGAAACGAAGATACCACTCAGATCTGATGCGAGAACTATCAAACAATGACCCTATAGACTAAATCCAATATATAATCAGAAAGTTAAAGATGAGATCAATCTGATGCTCGAAGCTGGCATCATCGAACCAGTCGAGGAATCATAATGGATAAGCCTGATGGTAGTACATGACAAGAAACAAGGATGAGGTATTATGATATGCGTTGACTTGAGGAAGTTGAATGATGCATGCCTACATGACCCATTCCCTACACCGTTCACGGATGAAGTGTTAGAGAATGTGGGGGGTCACGAAGCTTACTCATTCACTGATGGATTATTAGGCTAACATCAGATCAAGATAACACATGAGGATAGACAAAAGACCACGTTTGCGACGGAATGGGGATCATATCAATACACAATTATGCCATTTGGTCTGAAGAATGTGCCCGCAATATTCTCTAGAGTGGTCATCGCAGCAATTAAGGAATTCATCCATCAATTTCTCGAAGTATACCTGGATGATTAGACAATTTATAGTCTATTAAAACACTATGTGGAAGTGCTATGACTAATGCTAGAAAGATGTAGACAGTGCTATATATCAATGAACATAAAGAAATGTATATTTGGAACACCATTTGGGATACTATTGGGCCATATAGTATGCAAACAAGGCTTGCTAATGGATCTGGCAAAGATTGTAGTCACTGTGAACTTACCAACACCAAAAACAATCTGCCAGTTAAGAGCAATGTTAAGACACACCGGATACTACAGGAAATTCATCAAAGGATATGCACATATCACAACACCAATGGAAAAGTTGTTAAGGAAGGATACTAAATATCAATGGAATGACGAGTGTTAGCATAGTTTGGATACTCTGAAGGAAAATATGGTTACTACACCAATATTAGTATTTCTAGACTGGGAAAAGACATTCCATGTGCATGTAGATGCATCAACGATAGCACTTGGAGCTATCTTAGTGCAACCAGGAGTGGGAGACTTGGATCACTCGATAGTGTTCGCAAGAAAAAAATTATTAGACTCGAAACATAATTATAACATGACAGAATGAGAAGGCCTAGCTATGGTTTATGCATTGCAGAAGTTCATACATCACCTGCTGGGGACACATTTTAAGATTTTTACAGATCACTCAGCCCTGAAATATCTAGTCAACAAGCTAGTGTTGGGGGGGGAGAATCTATCGATAGTTATTAATATTCCAAGAATTTGACTTCGAAGAATAGTCAAACTAGGAAAACTGAATGCAGGACCTGACCACTTGTCAAGGGTCACGAATGGAGAAGAACCTACGAATTTAGAAGACAACTTTCCATATGCAAAATTATTCTCAGTAAATATTGTTGACGAATACTTCATAGATATCATTCAGTACTTGACTACAGGTACTACGCCGTAAGAATATACCATCACAGAGAAGAAGAACTTGGTAGTCTGTGCAACCGACTATCAACTGATCGCAGGACATCTATACAAGATGGGAGCTGATAACATCTTACGAAGGTACGTATTAGAGCACAAACAACCAAGAATTTTAGCAGAAGCCCATGAGGAAATAGCGGGAGGGAGTTATGTAGGAAAAACTACCGTGCAGAAGGTAGTATGCATAGGATTATGGTGGCCAATGATCCACATAGACTCAAAAGAGTACTGTCAGCAATGTGATGTTTGTCAAAGGGTAGGAAAACCCAACATAAGGGACGAGATTCCACTACGACCACAAGTAACATTAAAAACATTTGACAAATGGGAAATAGACTTCGTGGGACCAATTAACCCACCAACCAAAAGGACAGGGGCAAGATACATCATGACTGTGATGAAATACCTAACAATATGGGTGGAAGACACACCAGCAAAAGACTGCAGCACAGAGACAGCTGTACACTTCTTGTTTGAACAAGTAATCACCAGATTCGGGTGCCCTAGAGTTTTTATGAGCGACCAAGGGACGCACTTCATAAACAAAACCATCCACGCAATGCTTGAAGAGTTTGAAGTTCATCATCAGAAGAGCACACCATATCATCCACAGGCAAATGGCACAGTAGAAGCCTTCAAAAAAATTCTTGAGAACACACTAACAAATATCTATAACGTTAACATAGACGAATGGGACCTCAAGGTACCAACAATATTATGGGCATATAGGACCACGTGCAAAAAGTTGATAGGGAACACACCATTTAGACTAGTCTATGGCCAATAAGAAGTAGTGCCATTAGAATTCTTAATACCCAGCTTACGTGTAGTATCTATCACACAGATGACAGAACGAGGTGCAATACAGGAAAGACTGAATCAACTACTGTCAATGGAGGAAGACTGAATCCTGGCAGGATTCCATCAACAAGTGTAGGAAGCCAGAGACAAAGCTTGGCACGATCAACACATCAAGAAGAATATGTTCAAGGAAGGAGACTTAGTATTTCTCTGTGAAAGAAAATCACTTAAGCACCCAGGAAAGTTGAGAATGCATTGATTAGGACCATACGAGGTCAAATCTGTAATATAAGAAGGAGTTGTACAGTTAAGAGATTTAACAGGTGCATACCTCAGAGGAATGATCAATGGGATCTGACTGAAATTGTACAAGGACAATTGACGACCCACCATGCAGTAAAAAAAAAAAAACCTGCAAAAGAAAAAACAAAGGTCATATAAAAAAGAAAAACAAGAGGGAAAAGGAAAGTAGGTGAAAATAGGCTGAAAGGACAACACAAAGCACAGTAAGGGCGGATGGAACATCACATTAAAAACACCAACTGGAAATAACAAAGTAAGAGTAATGGCAAGTACGAAACTACCACAGATGCATTGAACCCACAATTATGGTGCATTAATCACATAATGGAGGAAGCTTCCTCGACAAGATTCATGACAAGCCCATACAACTCGCAAGCTTGGAAGCAACTAGTCTATTTGCGAAAGGAGAGAAGAGAGAGAGCAACAATATCCAAAACAAACAGAGTGAGACTATAGAGCTCATCGAAGCCATTCGAACACAAAAAACGTTCGACAATCCCCATTATGGCACCACCGAAGCCAACTGAACCCGATCAGATCGTTCGATCAACCAGGGTTCAAACTAGGTCACGAGGACCACTGGAGGAAAATGAGCAGCAACAACCAAAGATCATTGATATTTATGAAATCCCATCTCTAGAGGAGATACCAACAAACCCCACACCAATCGTGGAAGAGATCGAGCATCCACAAGTAGGGGCCACAGAAGAGGACATGCCAGCAGTGACGCATGAGCCTTAGAACGAGGAAGCAGAAATCCAACAAGAGATACAACCAGAAAGTACTGAAGTATCCATTGAAGTTAACATAATGACACAAAATCTGGGAGCAACAATACAACCAAATGAGTTACATGCACCTAGCCTAGGTCAACCAATAGAGGAAACCACTGGAACCACCTTGGCTTGACCATAGTTGCTTACGAGGGAGAAACTGAGAGTTATTGGAACTTCTAACCAACCACCACAACATGAAGACAAAGTTTAGATACCGAGTTCACCTCGCAAGAAACCTGCAACAAAATGTTTTCTACCACACATACCAGATGGGGTACAGGTAGAACTGCAACTACTGGGTCACGTCGAGAAGCTCAAGTATTCTGACCACGATGTATCAGATGAAACCAAGTACCTAGAACTTGTGCCATGGGTTTTTATGTAGACCATAACCGTAAACCAACTTGGTGAAACAATCGGCCAACCACACCAGTGGGCAGTTGGGATGGACAGAACATGAATCTTAGGTCTATTGAAACTACCTCAATTTGGTAGAGGCCAGTATGGAACAACCTGCGTCAAGCAACTATTAGCAGTCACGCACGGAGGGGACATATGGCTAGATAGACCCATCCCCATAACCATTGATCTCATCGTGCAGATAATAGGACTACCCATCCGAGGTATGGATCCTGCGCTGAGTCTGGATCACAAATCCAAGGAGAAAGCGTTAGCAGAGGAAATGAAGAAGAAATATGGCACCGCTAGGGGAACAAGAGGCATCATAATAAAATGGATCAACAATGCAACTACTCAATTGGGCACAAATATCTTAGCCTGCAAATTGTTAAGGAAATTCCTCAGAGACAAAGTACTAGCAGGAGTCATCACAGTTGCAACTTAGTGTGTAGAAGGCACCTTTATGAGTTGGGTTCCATATCTGTTGAAATTGTTTCAAGTATATTGCAAGGATGCACAAGACCTAGGTACTAAATTCCATTACTCATGGCTGATCACCCTAATAGCTTTCATGGGATGGCGGGAACCAAACTATGTAGTTTTTTGCACTAGACCACAACCAGCGGGAGCGAGATACCTAATACTGAAATTTGGGCTACAGGCTAGGCAGAAGAGAGAGAATGGAATCATATTCGAATCATACCTATGGGACATCTAGGAAGCCATCAACTGATCATGGAGAATAACACCAGAGGATGTCGCGCGATATGTGGACATCGCCAATTTCTGGGAATCATGACAGACAATGTGGATACAACCAAGGCATGATCCAGACAGATTGTGGCTACTGATGCACTACTACATCATAGAAGGTGATATAGACATGGTCATCAATGAATGGATTGATGAATGGAGGATCCCAACCATTACCCGAGAAGTACCAGAAAGAACAACAAAAGGAGAGGCAGCGTAGGCGGAAACATAGCCTCTAGAAATCCCAGTGCTCAAGAAACCAAGGATGGGCTAAAACAAGTCAAATCATATAGAAGAGGGGTCAAAGAAGATAGGAACCCAGAAGGGGCAGAAAGAGACCAACGAACAATTGGAACAAGCTAAGGGAGCGTAGGACACTGCCCCAAACCCCATCACACAGGAACTAGGGGGAACAAAGAGACCGACTGTACAAGAAACATGCATGTGCAAGAAATCAAAGGTGCAACGATCATCACTGGACTATACGATCATAGAGGACAATGGATAAATTATCACCAGAATGGTCTAGGACTATCTAGAAGAAGATTTCGATCATACAACACATCACAGGGACAAACTGCAAAAAGAGTTAGYAGAAATGGGACAACTCCTCAAGAAATTCGAGGAAGAATGGATAGCAATTAGGAGTAGAGGCATAGAACCATCGACAACACAGATCGAAGAAAGAGTGGAGGTATAATAATGAGACCCAATCCCTCCAATGCCACATGCACACACAATGGTCTACATAAAACCTAGCATGCTATGCATGGACGAAATTGTGGGACATACACCATTGAAGGATTTGGACCACATCCAATTGGTGTTGACATGGATGCCATCAAGGACACTCTACAAATTGCAGGTTAGTGTCGACCACGAGATGTGGTATTGGGCACATAAAAACATAGTCGAGCTACAAAAAGAAACAAAGAAAAGGGAAGGGCTGGAAACCGTTTGCGAGGAGGAAAAATCCGAAACCCGGGAGGAGAAAGAACATAGAAATGAATTGGAATGAAGAGTGGGAGAAAGTTTTGGGAAACTTCCAAGAAATACACAAGGAAATGAAATCCCATTAGCAGAACATATCGACCATATTGCGTAGGAAATTGATTGATATTAGAAGGAGATCGAGGGGCTCTAGGAATAGTTCAGACCAACAACTCCACCAACAGTGAAGGAGCAAAGGAAGCAGAAAGCAACATCGAAACTACAGTATATAGAGAAACAGGTTAGCACTACAACTGACTTGTATGAGAAAGCAATGCAACTTTGGACAAGGTTGGAGGAGGATCCACAGGTCAAACATTGGGACAAGGAGGATGAAAGGATCAATGCAACGATCAAAGAGCTCAAGAAGAGACATAATACCATACCAATTCCAAAACGAGTCAAAGGAACACATGAGATGAAGAAGATGCAGGCAGAACTTATCACTGCGCAAACATAGAAACAAGAGCATCAGGCTCAGATAAAGCCACTGTAGGAATGGATAGCAGAAGTACTCGCATAGGTAGAAGGAGCTAGAACATAGATAGCATAGACCTAGGAAGAATGTGTGGGATAGTGAGCGACGAAGTAGCAGTTCAGGTAGTGGACACCATCAAGGAGAAGACCACACAGGCACTAACAAGAGTAACAGAGATGAAGAAAAAGTTCAAGATAATCACCAAAGAGATCGAGGAAGCTCAGAAAGGTTAGGTGACTCAGGACGAGTCATATGTCAGTGTTGGGGGCCTGTTGGCACCAGGCCAAATTGGAAAGAAGGACGATCATGGGAAAGAAAGCGTGTAGAAACGGAAGTAACAACTGGAGAAAGAACAACACATGCACATGAAAGAAAGTGTGCACAAGGAAAGCGACAGCTGGAGGAAGARCAAGACACATGCATGGAAGGAAGACTTAACATCGATAGGGTTAGGGTTTTGTTAATATGTTGTAAATGGCTGAAGATACCGATAGATATAAATATAGATATGCCAATATCATGTGGTTGTTGTTAGTTGTTGGGTTTTTATATAGTAGGTTGGCGATTTTGTAGTAAGTGGACTGTTTTGTAATGTATGAGGGGATGCGTTATGCAATACGGTCATGTACCATTTTTGTAAGATTTTGAGCGAAGGACAGAAGAGGAAAGGTAGATCTAAGGATTAGATCGTAGGCTATGGAGCCTCTAGCGATCAAGTTCTCCTCATATAGATCTTACCCATAATAGGGGATTGTAAGCGTGTGGCGCCGAAAATGCAAAACTGCCATAATAAAAAAGCCAAGAGCCAAATCTTTTTGGACGTAGCCCAGGAGGGGGTGAACCACGGTAATATCTATGTAGTGTGATGAATGCATGCATATCTTTACTTTCTTTCAATGATTAATGGTTGTGCTTGATGAATGAGTTAATGCATGGTTATGGAATATGTTTATACTATTTGGGAAATAAACTATGGAATATACATATGCAACCATGAAGAATAAGTAGATTACTATTACAGTTCGTAGTACATGTCTTTGATTAATAAAACCCTATCGTGTATTCAATCCTAGGCTGTAAACACCTGAGTCTTACAACCACCCATTTAAATCTATCTCGGGTGAGACTGCACGGTGCATTCTATGTATTGTGTTGCCTTCTGGTTTACTAGGAGGGCTGGTAGTTTTAGAGGCTTTGTTGGTAACCTGAAAGATATGAACCTTGGGTCAACAACTTAGGTAGTAGAAGAGGGCATTAACAAACCAACAATATGATATGGGTCCAATGGCCTCTTCTAGAAGAAATTTTTTGTCTCTTTCATCATTGTTTAAGGGTTTTCTTTACTATTTAAGAATATGGAAAATCAAAGTTCATATTTTGTGATGTTGTAATCTTTCCTTTGTCAATGTTTTGATATTATATCATTCCAAAAAATTCATAAAGGAAAGTTGACACTTAAGGAATCTTAATGACTTGAGTAAATGCACTAAACATCTCTTCCATGTCATTGTTTTCAAGGCTCTTTATCGTCTAAAACTGCATAATGTCAAGCTTGTGTTTGGTTAATGATACCTTACTAATATTTCTATCCAAATCATTCTTTATTATAGTCCTTTTCCATGATTCATAATCAACATCTGTAATCGTTTGGGGTTTTGTCTTTGTAATTGAAGTCTGGTCCAAACATGAAATATTATTATAATGAACTATGTTGACAACACCTAGATCTATATGAATCCACTCTCATATATGTGTTTATGACTTGAATTTGATAAGGTGGTATTCTATTGGCATAATCTCTTGCTTTCTAGATTTTTCACTAGACTATGTCAACTATGTCACTAGACTCTGTTGATATTATCTAGGAATAAAAAAAATCTATTCAGCAAAATCAAGGAGGAGGAAATGATAAATGGGTTTAGGGTTGTGAGAAGAGATTTTGTTTCTCAAATTGGTTAACAGGATTGACAAAACCTTGGACGATATTCAAAAGGAGGAGATTTAATTCTTGATTTGGGGTTTTAAAGTATTTTAAGAACTTACCGATTTTGGAATCATTCCTAGTTAAGGTGGGGTCTCCTCTATCGCCTTCTCTGTCACTCTAGTAAGGGAACTCTCAGTCGCTCCAACAATGGTTTATCTCACTCCAACAATGGCGTAAGGGAAATATTAGTCGCTCCAACAATGGTTTCTCTCACGAACTCTCAGTCACTCCAACAATGGTTTCTCTCACTCCATCAATGGCTTATCTCGCTCTTATTCGTGGCCAGGAGGTGAGGTAATTCAAGGGAGGTTATGGGCACATGGGTGATCTCTCACTCCAACAATGTCTTCACTCACTCCAGCAATGGCTTCACTGGCTCTCAATACTCACGACCGAGAGGTGAGGTAATTCAGGGCAGGTTATGGGTGTGCGGGTGAAGGATTATGAATTTTTAGGTTTGTTTGTATATATTTGATAAATTGTATATTATATAAATTATATTTATATAAATTATAAATTATATATTATATAAAAACCCATAATGTACATGGTAACCCATATCCCCTCTCCTTTCCTTGTGATAGTCTCCTCCAATGCCCCTTTTAGAACAAAATGTCCCATATTAAATAATATACAATGAATCCAAATATCAAAATTAAGTTCCCATATTTTTAGTCATATCACATTATTATTTCAATTCCTTACACATTTACAAGAGAGTAATTAATTTCAATCTTACTTTCTTTAAATATGAGAGTAATTATCTACTATGATGATTTATATTGTGATTTTGGTTCTACTATGTTCTTATGCAAATTTCATAGTAGTTTCCATGGTTTATATCCTTAAACTAGGTCTTGGGCCATAAGGGCCATCATTTTTATACCTGGTCCTTCAAATTTGGATTGTATTCCACCCTTGGGAAAAAACGTTCTATCTACAAATCATGTCTTATAGTTTAGGGCACTGTATATGGATTCTTAGCCCAAAAAACATTAATAATAAGATAAATCACTAGTTGAAGTTGGGCTTAGGCCCTAAGGATCATTCTTGTTGCGCTCAATATTTGAAGTTGGGCCTCTAATCCTCCTTGTAATTGCAATTCATGTGTCTCATCATGATCAAGTACCCTTAACAATGTTCCATGTAACCATGGAAAGAATGACAAAAATGACCTATTGATTGGAGCCTTTGGCATGACCAGCCAATGTTCTATGATGAAAATGGCCTATTTCAAAATGGGAATTTGAATCATATATATGTCCATAAGATGCATGGGAAATTTATTCATTAGTATTTTTTAAGGGAAAGGAAGACAATGGAGTAGAAGACATGTCAAACAGAGGCACTCATTTTTTCGTTTGTTGAATTTGGTCACTTCTAGGAGCTTTATATGGATATAATCGAGAAGCTCTTGAGGGCCTACTTCCAATCAAATGGTATGTTAAAATTAGGATCCATAAGTCGTTGCATGTGTATCTCACAACAATAAATGGCCTCCACTTAGAACCATGTCCTTGAGCATAGCATGGAAAAATGACCTAGTAATTAGAGCCTTTGTCATGACAAGTCCATATAAGCACAAATTGAAAAAATTTCAATGTTGACCCCATTCATATGTCACTTATAAGTAGGGTCAAGTACATGAACAGACACACCTTATTTTTGGGTTTTGATAGAATAAACAAAGAATATTTGATTGTTGAATTCTTTGTTTGAGTCATGTTTGACTCTATAAACCCTCCCATACCATCAATGCATGTGTGGTTTCCTAACATGTCATGAAATTTCAGTCCATACAAGCACAAATTGAAAAAAAAATCAACATTGTCCCCATTCACATTAATGATTCTATAGGCTTCTTGTTTGATTGTCTAATTGTATGTGTGAGTCATGTTTGAGTTCAGAAACCCTCCCATACCATCAATGCATGTGTCTATTCTAACCATGTCAAATTTCAGTCAACACATGGCTAAATCTTACTCATCTAAACATGGCTAATAAAATTATCTATAGGTACCATACAATTCAATGAAAGTTCCTACACCCAAAAAAACAACTGGAAAGTCATATTAGATGCTTCATGTCAACACAAAATAGTTTGAAAACATCTCGTTCGATGGAAACATCAATAATATTAAGTATGGAAATTTAATCCAAGGTATCTTCTTCAAGTCAGAGGTGTTGTTGGTAGAGATGAATCAAAATGATCAATATTTCCAAAGGGATAGAGTATGAGGGAATGATAGTAGTGGAGTAGATAGAACTAGGGTGAAATTAAATAGGAGATCCATTATGGAGGTTATCCTAAGGACTATATAAAAAGGTCATGGCCTCAAATAATTTATCGTCGTTAGGAAATATCATGGTCATTAAAGAAGTAGGACTCGAAACTTTTGCACATAAGGGGGTGAAATTGGATTTGTTACCCTTATGGATAAATTTCCATTTTTAATCTATCTACCTAAGTCATGAAAATGAGTCAAAGGCTCATTATTTATGGGAGTTGATATTAAAAAAATGGTGGAAGTGGCCACATAATCCAATTGTGAAGGAGGTTTTTCCAACTAACTAGTAGGGATAGACTATATATGTATGATCCACTAAAGGTGATACGCTATCTTCGGTCAAATGTTGTTGTGGATCATAATATGAGCATTGATTGATGGTGACATTGAATCCTTTATGTGGAAATTGCATCACAAAAAGAGTAAAGAATTACGACTTTCACGGTGTACATACAATTGTGCCTAAGGAACATGTTGTATTTTGTTGGCATTGTTGCAACCACTACATCAATTAAAATAATATTGTTACCACCCAAGGTATATTTGAGTCTAGAAACCCTTCCATATCATTAAGGCATGCAAACAATCTATCCATCTCAAATTTCAGTGCATATAGAAACATTTTGAAATAATTTCAACATTGGCCCCATTCACAGGTTATTGTTTCCCATCATGTACTCTATCCCTAATCCAATGCATTTTAGTTGTTTCCTTTAAAATATGACCGAGACACATGACGTCCATGCATCTAGTAATGCAAGGGAATGCAATAACGTTGATAAAGAAGTACTTGATTAATCGCATAAGCTTCAATATTA
The DNA here is from genome assembly GCA_010110895.2 of Picea sitchensis. NCBI lineage: Eukaryota > Viridiplantae > Streptophyta > Pinopsida > Pinales > Pinaceae > Picea > Picea sitchensis. Next base: position 69,286 of record SNQJ01S0006309.1, on the reverse strand, counting down.
GTTATTTCTTGTCTTTGTTTTTTTCTCTCATCTAAGTACTCTTTTTCTCCATAAGTAATATTAGTAAACAATCATTATTTAAATACGAAATATCATCTATTTCCTTCTTCTCACCAAAACCAAAATCATGGGCCTAATATGCAGATGTTGTTTTGAATGACATAGACGATGAATATAAAGAGTGGGTGTGTGAGTGATGTTTGAGTTTGGAAACCCTCCCATATCGTCAAGGCATACAAACAGTCTATCCATGTCAAATTTCAATGCATACATAAACATTTTGAAAAAATTTCAACATTGGCCCCATTCACAGGTCATTGTTGCCCATCATGTACTCTATCCCTAATACATTGTCTTTTAATATTTGTTTCCTTTAAAATTCAACCAAGAAAATAAAACGAAATGAGGATGAGCTGGGTCTATATATAGAGTGGGTGTGTGAGTAATATTCGAGTCTGTAAACCCTTCCTGACCGGCCTGATGGAGATGAAATGCGTCCACATAGGTGGCCACATAAGTTGATGAAATGCCTCTACAACCCAAAATTTCATTAGAGTCACATTGGGGAATATGTTTCATGAAGTGATACTTGAACTCATTGTCACCTAAACTCCCTTACTACTAAAATCACTTTCAACCTATAATATAACTCTTTGCAGGCCTCCGAAACTTACCCCAGACATATTAATGCCTCCGATATAATCTTTCCCTCTTCTTCTTGTGTTTGTTTATGTAGGTAGATAAGATATCAATAGAGTGGATACAGAAAGGCCTATGAGGTCCTATAGGAGAATCTACACAAAGAAACAGGGGTGACAAGGTGTATACATTGTTATATTAAACTTCTTTGATTTCTCCTTCTTTGAATCCATACTTCCTTGTCCAATTATTAAGTAGGCCTCAAGTGTTCTAACTCTAATCACTTAATATCACACCTTAATGGGTTCAAGTAGTACATGATTAGGCGCATTCGTGCATATCTCATCTTGGTTTTGAGAATAGTTCATTCTCTACTAAACAAGGGAAACCATGTGAAGGTGGAAGCTCTAATTATGCTCCCCCCTCACATCACTCTCAATTTCCCCATACCTAATTTGAAATTATAAAGAACATGTAACATATACTCTATTATACAAAATAAACACATATAAAGATCATATAAAATATATAAACACATACCTCTTCTTTTCAACAATTAAATATCATTCATCTTCTTCTTCATCTAGCTCAACATCTGTATTAGGATCTGGATTAGAATTTATATTGGTGAAAGGCTCATTCATATCAACATCATCATCAACGTCATTTTCATTAATATAGTAATCGATATCGTCAATAATATCACCATTTGCTACATTTGGATGATCAACTTCTTCAGCTTCTTCATCTGACACATCGACTACAACCACCTTCTCCTGATCTGCATAATCATGATCTTCTTCCTCATTATTATCTTCATCCTCGGCTACATGATTATACTTTACTGGTCTTCCTCTTGGAGCATATCTAACAACGTATGACCAACCTTCTTTACCAGGTACCTCTGAGTAAAATACTTGCTCACATTGACTTGGAAGAACATAAGGCTCTGTACCCAGTTCAAATGCCCTTGTATTAACCATGGTGAATCCATTATCATGCTCAATAACACTTCTTTCAAGATCACGTTCATGCATCCATAGCCTGTACCCTTTCACCTCAAACAAAACTATTTTAAAGGAATTAAAATCACACTCAATTATATCCTCCAAATGCCCATAATAACTATTCTCAGTTTCTTCCGTATTTCTATCACTTGTAGAGGAAACATTGGTGACCTTCAACACTACAGTTATCCCACAATCCGAGGTTTTCATTTTATCATCCAACATTTTGATATGAAATTTATGACCATTAGACCACATAGCCTTGTGATGTTTCAACTGCAACATGGAAAACAAGTAAAAATCACATTGCCAATTAATAAACCTCATATAGGACTTAGTAAATATATATTTCAAAAATTAAACAAACCAAATACATTAAAAAATTGGAAAATAACTAGGAAAATGTGGGTAAACAATTTACTTGCATGTTTATATTTTAAACCAGGGATAAATAAACTTCCCTTGACGTAAGATCAGGAAATTGATATTGATGACGATTCACTTTTTAATCATCTTATGTTATGGGATTAATCGGTAAATGTAGACATAAATAGATCTTCCTAGATCCACCCGAAACTAGAACAAAACATAACATAATATGATGATTTCCCTAATCTCTAACCATTGAGTTAACGAGTTAACAAGATATAGAAAACATACCATTTAAATGTCATTTCCTCTTTCCATTTCCATCCTAGCTCCACTTCGGTGCTTCTGTGATATTGAATCTGCAAGGGAACACAAGCCAACCAAAGTGAAAGCAATACAATGAACTCAACAAAAACCCATGTATGTGATCAAGGAATCATACAATAAAACAAGACAAGTTTTATGGGAAAGAAACATATCACTATATCATATTAAAATGAAAGTGGAGATTACAACCAAAGCCTTGATGTCACAAGGTCCCCTTTCGATGACCCTTTTCTCCAACAAACACACTTGCTCCAACCTTGAATGAAGAAGATCCACAATGACTTTATGCACTGAAATGAAGCTCTCAAGTATGAGCTGAAGTAGAATTCCTTATCCAATTCTTAGCCTATTCAACCTTAGTCTTTTCCATGAGAGATCCCTCTTTATATAGTGTGAAAGAGAGATGGGTGAGGATATTAGGATGATCCCACCAAATCAGAGAAGCGAGTAATATCCACACTGTTCGGAGGCCACCTCATCTTCTAGAATATCTCCTTCTTGAACATTCGTGAAACTTGACCTTTTCTTATATTTTGACATCGTCGCACCCTAGTTATAGTGCATCTTGCAGAGACATCACAACCCAACTTTAGATCAGGGGGCGATGATTAGGCATTGTCGCACCCTATGTATAGTGAAGCCTATGACGAACTTCCTTAATAGGGTTTTTGAGAAGAGAAATCTAGTCACTTTCCTCATGGAGAAAGACTCTTTTTGGGAACATGAACTCATGTTATGAATGGATCATTGGGGTGACCAAAATAATTTGTAACAAAATGCCCCCCAAAGTATGAAGCTGGAACTTGTGACAGCTAAAATACTTTGTAGAATGTGTGTCGGAAACAAGGAGCGCACTGATCGGGAACTTGCAAACAGTTAAGCATCAACATAATACTATGCCATTGTCTAAGGTAGGAATTCCCATACTCAGATTACAAAATGTCAAGTGAGTCATGGCCACTGAATATACACTGTGGATCCATGTCATGGTGAATCGGCATAGCCACCAAGAATACACTGTGGATCTATGCTCTAAAATGACTCAAATTTGGACATAGCCATGAGACATACAAAGTGGATCTATGTATCAACATAAATAATAAATACTCCATCGCAACCTGGATCAGAATGGTGTGATCCAGGGTCTTCATTTCCATCGTCCCTAAGTACGAATCTAACCATGCAATTACAGGTGACGAAGTCAAACATGGTAGAAACCACTTGATTACTGGTCAATGATGAGAACTATTAATAAGTGTGAGGGAAATCACCATTGATGTCAATGACTCCCAAGGTACCCCAGTGCAATCCAACGAATGTGAATAAATGAGTTGAAGTCTAACACTCGATGGAATCTCCCAATCAGAGGTCAATGGTGTGAACCCACTATTGAAAGTGAAGAAACCTTCCATTGAGGCATGCAGGCTCTAAGGCATTGAATTCTTTCTAAGTCTTGTTCCTAGATAATGAGCTGAATTCGACAAGAAAATACTGGTCACAGGAGGGCCTTAATGCATCCTTCATCAAAGACACAAAATAAGTAATAGATTGAGGTAGATTGGAGTATGAAGTGATTCGAAACTGACACAAGGGAGGCCGACATGGTAGAAAAGAGGTGAAGGGCCAAGAGTGCATGGTGGGGTAGGATCATCCCATCGGCTGGGAAATATTGGGCCTGACCAAAGAGTCTTATGTCCTTTGAGTTGCATGGCGTTTTGACCGAAATAACTTTTTGCGCAATTCATGCATTTCTGTTTCTGTGACCAGCAATTGTTTATGTATCTCCATTTCAGACTATTCTCTAGACTTTTTATCAATATGAGGTGATCATAGCACTATATATAAGACTCGTTCTTTAGGTGATCCAATCTTGTGTGTGCAACACCCTAAATTGTTTCCCAATAATTTCTTTCAAGGAGATTATAACTACATATGGACGACTTGATATAAGGCTTGTTTTGGTTGGACTTCTCTTGAACATATGACCGACACGAAAATGGTCGTGGCAACATTGACTCAAGGAGGACCCACCATTTGGACATGTGGATAGACAAATGAGAGACAAAAGGATTTACCAACCTAGATACAATGATGAAGGGGGGTGTCATGTTCAAGAGCAACTATTACTGCCACTAACACAAATACAGAGACACATTTCTTTCCCAATTTCCCCCCACCATTTCTGGCAAGTACCTCTTTATTTTTACACAATATTGAGGAGGATAACATATTCTTGTTGATGTATACTCATCCTTTGGACGAGTCCCTCAGAGTATATTTAATGAACCCTAAGGAGTGGTTCGGTCCCATATGGGTATTTCAATGTTTGTTTAATGAGTCCAAAGAGAGAAAACTGAGGTGTTTTTCATTTTTAGAGAGTCTGAAAAACACTTAAAGAGAACTCCATAAGGTCCTTTTTCATAAGTTAATCCGACGAGACCAAAAAAGTGATAACCTACTGCTCATTATATGTCTTCCTTAGATACATTTACGAGCGTGAAAAGAATAAGGTTGCTCGACAATATTTTCATGTTTAGAGAGTCTGAAAAGAGCTTAAAGGGAACTCCAGGGGGTTCCTTTTTCGTATAAACTTTACGAGTCTAAAAAAGTGATAAAATTATACTCGGTTACATTCTCATTGATTTACAAGCACGAGAAAGAAAAAAGACTAAGCTCGAAGTTTTTCCTGAAAAACCCTAAAAGGATCTGTACATGCGACAAATGTATAAAAAACAAACCAAAAAGAGGATCCATGTTTCAACGTTTCACTCCTAGACGTTTTATCCGCAAAAATAAATCACTTGTAAAGTTGTCAAGACTTTAGGGTTTAGATGAAACATATAAAATAATATAAAATACAAATGAAAAAAGTGAAAAATCAATAAAAATGGGTAAAAACTCACATTTCACTATTTCATTTGTCATTTCACCCAAACCTTACTCCAAACCCCCTTTTCACCTCAATTTTGAACTGCGGATTGTGGAGGGCTCGATTGATCATTTGATGAATCATCTCCATAGGAAAGGTAATCTTCACTTCCTTTATCTTTCCATGGATTAAAATTTGTTTTTCATTGGTTAAAAATAGACTTTTGGGCTAATGTTTTGGGGGTACTCATGCGCAAAGTTCATCGTAGGTGCCCTATATCAAGCCCTGCGACAATATAGGATCACTGTAGGCATCTCTATAGCTAGCCTGCGATGACATCGCACTGTGCAAATGCTCAGGCCTGCGATGTGCGCAGCCCCAAAAGTTTTAAAGATTAATTTGCCAATAAAAAATCTCCAGGAAAGAAAATTATGATGCTGATTTATTTTTTTATTGTTCCTTAGCATGTCTTCCATGGTAAAAATGTTGGAATGGTGTGAAATAGAGCACGAGGAGGAACGATACTTTGTCGGGAATGACCTAGGAATGGTAATGTCCCTCCGACAGTGTGGGTTGTTGAAATTCATCAAGATCCAGGGTATGAGGGCTCAATTGAGACTGCTTGAGTACTTAGTTCACATGTGGGATGTGAACGAGAAGGCGTTTCATGTGGGTGCTCACACTCTTACCATAGATATCGAGGATATATACTTCTTGATAGGACTGTCTTTTCATGGATCCTGAGTAACACTTACAATTATAAGAGGTGACAATGAACCTATGAACCACTACATTAGTGAACATTGTGTGTCGGGCACCCATAAACATAGCAGTAAAGTCACTATTAGAGATGTCCGAGACTTGCCTCTACGGACCATCCTCTATACCATCACACACATGGCAGGGAGCATAGATCCCCATATGGATCTTCATATCTATTTTTAGTATGCGCTGGAGTGCATGGAGCCCTGAGTCTTCAACTGGTGCGAAGGGGTTCTTAAAAGTATGAAAAAACAATTGACCAAGTGTAGGAGTGGTGGATTGAAATAGTTCGGATATGGGTCAACTTTGGTGTCCTTCTTCCTAGAGAGGGTCCCAGTTTTGTGCTTACAGGTAGAGTAGGGTATACATGCCCTATGAGATTCGAGAATGAAGAGGTGGGTCGACCTCATGGAATGACATGCAACCAGTCCTATCGTTAGATATAATGATGTCTTCTTCGACTGGTTGAGAACTCAGATGCTCATGGTCGATGACTATGCATATGTCAGGCTAGAATTTCATGGAGATCCAGACTTCTCTCTTCCCGAGGGTACCCAATGGGGGGACATAGGTAAGAAAGAAATTTTGTTTATATCATGTTTTTGTTATTTTTCAAGATATAAAATGTTTTTTACGTTGTTTATCTGATGACTAATAAAACGCTCTTTGATGATGCAGATGTGGGACCTTACCATCCTTCAGGTTCATCCCCTATCTAGAGGTGAGGGGAGAGAGGCATCGTAGCAGGAGTATCTGCTGCCGACTATGAGACCATAGAACAAAATTAGGAGGGGCTCACAATGAACATCCCCGATGCCTGTATAGATGATGTTCCGAGGCACTACCAACACCACACAGTGGGCATGTCTGCTTCCATCCGTTGAATGCTACATAAAGTAGCACAGGTAGTCACATGTTATAGTGAGCAACATCCTTGATGCTATATTGTATATGAAGCCATGTGCTTCACATTTTTGATATTTTGGTCTTAGGACAAAACCACTTTTTTGTAAACTTTTATC
>SNQJ01S0006309.1:35143-59893 GCA_010110895.2 Picea sitchensis | reverse complement strand
TAATGGAGATAATCACTAGAGCTAGGTACTACCCATGAGTCATATGACTTAGGGGTTTCACGAACAGTGGTTGAGATCATATTAATTGAGGCAACAAAAGGAGGGGGATTATTGGGTGGTGAGATTGGAAATGTACCCATCAAAGTTGAATATTTCAAAAGACCCACTCCGATATTCTCATAACCAATAGGTGTCTTTGAGATAAAGGGAATGTTGCTAGTACAGGAATAGGAATTAAAGAAGGCCAGTTGGTCGACAATAATGACCTTTCCTTGGTGCAAGAAACATAACACATGGAAAAGGGTAGACGCAACTGCGTGCATGGAATCAATCCACCTATGACCAAGTAAAAGGTTATAATCAAGAGTTGAATCTAATACCTCAACCTCGACATTGACTAACTTACCTTCCAACGTCATAGACAATGAAGGAAGAACACCGTAAGGTTTAAAACCTGTACCATTGAAGGCCTTAAGTGTATTGTGTGATTCAGTGAGGGCAAGAGAGCCAATAGATTTCCAACAAGTAACAAACATAACACAAGTTGAGGCTCCTTCATCAATAATGGTTCTATAGATATTCTTGTTTTCAACAACAACTTGGATCTGAAATTCTAATTGAGGAGGAAGCCTTGGAATGTGATCTTCCAAGTCAAAGATTATCAAATTGGTATCTGTAGGATCAATTCCACCAATGGCCTTTAACAATGCCTTCCGTTGAGTAGGACAACTTTGAAGGACTTCAAGAGCTGACATCGCAGAGGGTTCTTGCACAAGGTCTTCTACAATACTGTAGTTTTGAGAAACACATGCATGATGATTAAACATAGACTTTCGAAAAACGCCCTTGGGAGGAGGACAAAGAACTATATCGAGACCCAGTCATTCGAGATGAAGAGGACTGTTTGGAGGTGAAGTTGGGGGAGAAGGTTGCACCAATGAAGGTGGTATTTCATCAACTTTATATTTTGACAGAGAATAATCTCTGGCTCGAGTTGCGACTACAACTTCATTCTTTTTGGAGTCACCAATACACATAAGGACGTAAGATGAGGTAGAAGAAGAAGCTTGGTCATGAATGACCAATTGAGCCTGCTGCTGAGAAGGGAAAGGTTGTGACAAAATGGCAGGTGTAGGAGGCTTCTCAGTCCCTTGGAGGAACTTAGTGACCTCATTGCATTGTGGATAGTGTTTCGTGTAATGATCGTCACCACAAATCAGGTAAGGGTAACGAGGTTTACGCTTATCTTTATCATCAACGGGCTATGTTTTGGGCTTCCCAGATTGTTGATTGTTATTTTTGTCTTCCTTATTCTTACCCTTCCCTTTATTTTTATTTTTATTTTTTCCGGTAGGTGTGGATTGAACCGAATTAACTTTAACAATCTTACCGTAGGAAGGAGTAGGAGTAAGAGTATTTTGTACATTAGAATTATTAGATTTAGGATTGGTGTGACTGGCCTGTGGAGACTGAGTCTCAGCATGGAAGGTGCCAATCACACCATCAACAACGTGAGAAGCTACTAGATGCATTGGGGTAGGATTCATGGAAGGACGAAGAGAATCAGGGATTAAGTCATAAAGTGTGCCCGTTTGCGAATAAATGAGATCTAGATACTGAGCACGACTAATCACCTTCTCTTCAATGATGACACCACCCATGGAAACATTGCGGGTGATAGGAATGATGAGTGATTTGGTAAACCACTCAACCAATAGTTGATCAGGAAGAGGAACTTTGATTAAGAGTCTTCTCCCCCTCCACTCATGAATGTGATCATAAATATGAGTAGAAGAAGACTGTTTAAAAGAACTCAAAATTTTGGTTCCTGTATTGTATCAAATTGGAAACTAGTAATGTGTTAAAAGGCCATGGATAGGGTATTAAAGTCATTAAATAATCCTCATAGTAACTCGATGTACCATTTTTCTTCCGAACCTGTGAGATTTCGTTGGAAAAGTCGTAATTTGATGGATTCGTCCATAAATAAGTTGGACGAACACCAAATATGGAAGGTCATAACATGCTTATTTAGGTCTTCTCCTGCTCGATCACCAAATTTAGGAATGTTAGACGGTAGTTTGGCCAATATGATGGGCCAATAAGGAGAATGAAAAATAACATCATTCAAAATCCTAGACAAATCCAGTAAATCCAAAGTGGATAGAAAAGGAAAATATAGGTTCACTTAAGGAAATTGGTAGTTCTGAGGGGGAAGCCATGTAGGTATATTAGTAGGACCGTAAGCAGTCTACAGATAATTAGACAGTCCCGACAGATTCAGTTGTGGAGGATTTTGAGGCAGATAGTCCACAGGTTTGGGTTGATTAGGTACATTCTCTTGGAAAGGAACATTAGATTGAAATTTTTGACCCCAAGTGGGATTCAAAGAACCTGGATACAGTTGACCAAGGCTAGGGGGTACAAAATAATTAACTTGAGGATGTTTCCCCCAATACGGTTGCAAATTTCCTTGGAAAAGAGGATTCCAAGGTTGAGATTGTAACACATGTACATTTTGTCCATAAACTGGGTTATGGAATCCAAATTGAGGTTGCTCCCCAAGTTGAGGTTGTCCCCTAATATGAGGTTGTCCCCCAAGTTGAGGTTTCCCCCTAGCTTGGGGTTGACCCCCAACGAGAATTTGGAAACCATAAGTGACATAATGAATTATGCCTCCAAGTGGGTTCGATCCACTAGGGCTGGGGTGATGATATCCTCCTAGAAAAGATGGAGGAGGAACGTAAGGCCCTCCAGAGAGAACCTGGGTAGGTGTAGGAATAAAATGACTAGCAACATTATACCCACGAGGAACAAAGAGGCCAGACCCTCTGTATGGATTATGGGTAGGGATAGAAATGGAAGTATTCAAAGCGTTATACCCAGGGGGAAGTGATGGATTTGGTCTGAGTGGAAGTGGTGTTCCAATAAGAGCTTGGGTGACAACCACATTTCCAGTAGAAATAATCATAGCTCATGGGACCATAGTAGACTGAGCCATTTGGAGAGGAAGAATCGAATGAGAACCAACCAACAATTGGTCTGAAATTGTGGTGACATTACTGGTAGTACCAGTAAAATGGTTTAAAGGTACCGTATAGGTAACATACGTCTCAAGCATTCGTGATGCCATAGGTTGATCAAGAATCACTCCTAGGTTTATGTAAATATCACGTACTATCAAAGGGGAAGAACTAGGATTAGCAACTCCCAGTGTGAGCTGGGGTTCTAAATGATTCACTTGGAAAAAGTGGATCATCTACTCCAGACCCTGTGTTAGGTCAAATAGGTACTCCCGTATTCTCAACAACAACAATTTCTCCCAATGAATTCATCCAAATAAAATGTGTTCCATGTCTAATACTCAATAACGGATTTGGGGGAAGTCGAAAAGCCTCTAAGGAATTCGAAATAATTCGAAATCCTTCCAAAGAGTGTGTGCTTCCAACCTCAGAATCTACTTCTTTATTGACTACTCCCTCAGGAGAGCCTTCTGGTGAGTTAGGAAGAAAAGGGAGGTAACCTTCTGGATCTTCCAGGGGTAGCCCTTGCATCCTACGTGAACGATGAAGGTTGATGTTGGCTGAGCCAAGTAAAGAATGAAAAAAATCTATGGCCAACTAGAGAAACAAACAACACTCACTAATAAAATCTGGGAATCAAACCAAGCAAACAAACCTTCTTATTTTGAAGTCACTAGTTGGTGATGAAATTGGTAAATGCGGACATAAACAGATATCCCTAGATCCACCCAGAACTAGAACAAAATATGATGCTTTCCCTAAGATCTAACCATTGAGTTAACGAGTTAATAAGAGATAGACAACACACCATTTAAATTTTGTTTCCTCTTGCCATTTCCATCCTAGCTCCACTCCGGTGCTTCTGTGATATTGAATCTGCAAGGGAACACAAGCCAACCAAAGTGAAAGCAATACAATGAACTCAACAAGAACCTATGTATATGATCAAGGAATCATACAATAAAACAAGACAAGTTTTATGGGAAAGAAACATATCACTGTATCATATTAAAATGAAAGTGGAGATTACAACCAAAGCCTTGATGTCGCAAAGTCCCCTTTCAATGACCCTTTTCTCCAACACACACACTTGCTCCAACCTTGAATGAAGAATATCTACAATGACTTGATGAACTGAAATGAATCTCTCAAGTATGAGTTGAAGTAGAATTCCTCATCCAATTCTTAGCCTATTCAACCTTAGTCTTTTCCATGAGAGATCCCTCTTTATATAGTGTGAAAGAGAGATGGGTGAGGAGATTAGGATGATCCCACCAAATCAGAGAAGTGAGTAAGATCCAAACTGTTCGGAGGCCACCTAATCTTCTAGAAGATCCCCTTTTATAACATTCATGAAACTTGACCTTTTATTAGCTTTTGACATAGTCGCACCCTAGGTATAATGCAACCTGTGGAGACGTCACAACCCATATTTAGAGCAAGGGGCGACGATCAGGAATCATCACACCCTATGTATAGTGCAGCCTAAGACGACTTTCCTTAATAGGGTTTTTGAGAAGAGAAATCCAGTCACTTTCCTCATGGAGAAAGACTCTTTTTGGGAACATGAACACATGTTATCAATGGATCATTGGGGTGACCAAAATAATGTGTAACATCTTACTCACCCCTTCCCATGATAACCTACCGAAGTATTCTTCAGTATATTCTATCCAATGCTCCATCCAATCAAGGTTGTTTGCAATGTATAAATTTAAAGCATCCCACTCTCGAGCAACTATATGATAAAATAACAATTTAATATCATTAATTGGCTATTGGTAATAAAGGAATAGTTTAATATAGTTCAATATGCAGGAATAAAAAATATAAGAATTGAAGAAAAGAGAAAGCTCTATGCATAGATCTATTGCTGTAGTGTGCAATATTCTACTTGACTTGCGAAGCTCTATGTGTAGGGACCAAATTAATTTCAATCTACTAAAATCCATAAATTGAAACTGATAAGATTACTTCTACACAGAAAGACTCAATAATTTCTTTCATTCAACATATAAGCATGTTAAATTAATTAAAGAACAAAAATTTCATAACAGAATAAGAATTACTTAATAGAATAAAATAAATTACCTCTTCCTGATGCTAATTCCCCCATTGATCTGGTTGTCCTTTGCTGAAGTTGAAACTGTGTCAAACACTGCCCAAAACTGAGTTTTCCTTCCTGCCAGCTAGGAGCAGCCTATTCGGCTCCCTAGCTCCAGGATACTGTAAGGATATCCTAGCCCCCCGTGCCCAAAACCCCCAGCAAACAGGTGCCCCCTGCTTTTGATTCACCAAAAACCCCCAAAACCAAACTCCTCACACTAGAGATCTCCACAGAAAAATCTCCCCCAGAAATATATCCTCCTCCTCAAAATGCTTCCTCCCTCCAAAAGAATGATCCTCCCCATAAGACTCTTCCCCGTCATATTCCCCCTTCACTGACTCTCCTCCCCTTCATTAATTTCTTTATCCCTTTATTTATTATCTTATCCCCTTATTTATTATCTTATCCCCTCCATTTAATGTTTCTTTCCCCCCCTTCATACGTAAGTCTTTAATTAAATATACTAAAAATTATTAACCCCTTTAATTCATTACTCAATTAATTAATGAGTCAATCAATTAATTAATTAATCGTTGACAGATATGAACAAGTAATTAATAAATATTATTAAGAAATAATTATTGTTTAACTAAACATATTAGGATAGTCAGATTATCAAATTAATTATAATTAATCATCCCTATGCATCTATTTAACCAGGGTTGTTACACTGTGCTAAGAAAGAAACTAGATCTGAAAGAAGGAGGTAAGATCTTAAAGCTTTGTGCTCTGGTAAAGGTAAGATAAGTGGAAATTTTTTCTTCGAAAGTATGAATCTAGGTATGTTTGATTGATTTTGTCCTATCCTGAATGTTAGGGCACAGTTAGAAGAAAGAGTTGATCTGAATAAATTTCATAGAAATAGAGAAAATATGTTATTCCTATGCATAGAAAGAATTTTTGGACTAATAAATGGATGTAGGAACCTAGAAAGAATTTTTGTAGATTGCAGGTACAACAATGTGATCCCAGTGCGCAGTATAGTAAAGACTCGAGATTGTTTAAAAGAAAGAGAGGATTGACACTGTGTTATAATTTCAGAAGAATAGGATATCTTTCTAAGGAATGCCCTGGTATAGGTCCTATTTGTCTTTATTGTAAAACTGTTGGTCATGAGGTTGAGGATTGTCCAAGAATGAATGCTAAAGTTGAAAAGATGAACATGAGACAAGAAAACTATAAATAAGGTCAAGAGACTGAGAGTCATATAGAAAAAGAGTCAGAGACTATGTTAATACAGTTAAAAGAAGAAATGGATGATCACAGAGACACCAGTTTACCACATATCTTGAAAGAAAAACAACCTATAGTTACAAGAATAGAATACTTCGACATAGACTATGTATTGGATGATGAAACACATGTGAATATTATGCCAGAAAGCACTTGGGAAATTTTTGGAAAGCTTGCCATGATACCTTCATTGGGAAGAATAGGCTTGTTTAAAGGAAAGATGATAACCCTATGTGGAAGAGTTACTAATATACCTATGATTGCTCATGAAACGTCAACAAAAGAAGACTTTGAAGTTATTAGATTTGTTGAGAACAATGCCCCTTTCCCACTTTTATTAGAAAATACTTGGATTGAGAAGGATCAGATCAGAAGGAAAGTAGAGTGGTGCAAAACGTGCCACCCAACACGCCTGCTCTCACCAGGACCTTCACTTCCCTAGGCCCGAAGAACTGAAATTCTCTTCAACTCCCTTATCGGGAGTTTTCTGCACCCATAGGATGCTCTTTATGATCTCCCTCGTCGTATTGAGAAATCGGGCCTCGCGCTATCACGAGTCTTGCACTCACGAGATTGGGTCTCACAAATCCCCGAGCCCCGATGAGATATTCACCCATGTGTTCCTTGCTTCTGTCAGGAATATCTTCGTCGAAAAATCGCCACTTGCGAGGTCTTGAATCACTCACCTCACAGATCCCTGACTCCCGATGGTTCAGTCAACACTGAACTTTTCCCACTTGGTCGGGACCTTGGCTCTCTCGCAACTTCGCTACTCTCGACTCCTGGCACTCAATTCTCCAACTCCCGAGTCCCGATGTGCCGAGACGTCGGTATCCTCCTGTTGCACTCTCACAACCTCGCGTCCTCGCGACTTTTAATGCAATCCCTTACAACTTCCAACTCATGAACCTCTGAGTTCACAATATGCCGATGCCACTTGGTGTTGACCCCCTGCGAGAGTTGACCTTCCGACACCTGTCCTCCACTATGCCCTTAACCCCGTCAGGAAATCGCGTATTGGGATATCGCGATTCCCGTTGTCATTGTACACAGGACTTTCAATTCTCCGAACTCCGATACAAATTGCCACTTGTCCTCTGCTCTAGCACCTAGGACCCACACTCTGGTGGTGATCAGGAAATCGCAAGTTAGAAGTTCACAATTTCAAATGCGCTCTTCCACAAACCCTTCCAAATCCCAAACTCCGATATGGGTGACACCTGTTCTCCACTAAACTACTTTTACTGTGGGACCGTCGCGTTTCGGGATTTTGTGACTTCTCCGGTCGTAAATTATTTGTCACTGAGAATCCCGAAATGCCGAACCCTGATGCACGTGTGCACTCCTTCCTCCACATCACCGCTTCCTTCTCCACTCTATCGGGTATCGCAAAATCGCGATTCCTAATGCATCAATTCCTTTACATGCGGAAACCCCGAAATGCAGATTTATGACTCCTTTGGATTCTCTGCTCCTCCAGGATTATCCCCGGTGCAACTTTCCCGAGATCTAACGGCTGACGGGATTTCGCTATTTTCCTCTGCAAATCCGGATCGTCGATTCCTCCTCCTTGAGGATTTCTTGAGAAGGCTAAGTGTTCCTTCTCAAAACTTACTCTCCAAGCCTGCACTTGCAAGTCCTGCTCGAACCTTCCTCAACACAAACCTCCTGTGCTTCCTTTCAACGATATCACAAAGGTTCTATACCTCCTGATATTTTCCCACTTTGAATCCTTCAGAGGAAATTGTGTGCACTCCTTGCGCTCAACATTCAACAACTTCCCAAGTGTTGAATCCTTCAGACTCTGCGCACTTCCTGCAGCAACAGTCTTTGACCTCCCTTTGCTCAGATTAACAACTGAGACTTCTTCTTTATCCTGCACACTCTTTGCACAACTTCAACAAACCTATTTCCACTTCTGGGTGAACGAGAAAAAGTGTTAACCTAACTAAGCCTTCATCAACGCACTCCTTGTGGATGAATTCAACTGCACACCTTGCAGGAATCTCTGGGCTCGGATAGAGAAACAATTGAAACTTATTCTCTCCCTTCTCAGACTTCAGTTTGAAACCTGAAATCACATGCACATCATATACAAAGAAAATGCATAACAAGAAGCAAACATTCATGAGCACATAAACAATATACACAGAGAAACAACACCAGCCATGAATTTGAATCAGAACTTTCTTCTATTAATTCAAAAACCTGTACATGGGTGTTCTTCATACAAATCTCTGCTTGCCCCTCTCTGCTCTCATGAATGCTTCTATTCAATAATGCTCAGGCTAATGTTACAATGTACAAAGGAGGGTGTCTATATCCATTTTCCCTCTCGAATCTCTAAACTGTCTAATCTAGAAATAAATCCTATCTACCATCATTAACTAGATTAAATGCCTCCTATATACTTTAGACAAGAGCATATGGCTCAAGGTCTGATACAATATACAAAAGGTGCTCCTTCATAAAAGATTCATTTAAGATTTGCGCAACAGTTTTCAAGGCATTTCAAAATTTTGGGTTGGTTTGTCTAGCTGATCTCTGCTTGATGTGCTGGCTCGCTTGCTGAGTTGGCGATGCTCCTGCATCATACTCCTCGGCTTGAAAACTTTCATGGGCTCCCATCCATGAGCTCCTGCATGGTCTGTCCATGCTTCTAAATCACCACTTCAGTCTCCCAGCTGGCCTCTTCCACTGGATGGTTCTTCCATTTCACTAGATACTCATAGTATTCCCTTCGTCTGGTCTTTTTGCTCACCCTCTTGTCAAGTATACGCTCCATCTGTGGCTTTTCTGCAATCGACATCTGCTTCTGCCACTGGATTTCTGGCTGTTCATCATTTCCATCTCTTGCTTCTTCAGCCTTATACAGATATAAGTCTGAGACATTGAATGTCGAAGATATTCCGATCTCATCCGACAATTCAATTTCATAAGCATTTGCTCCCAACTTTTTCAGGACTCTGCATAGCCCAATTTTCTTCATTTTCAGCTTGCTGTATGTTCCCCTTGGGAACCTTTCCTTGCTCAGGTGTGCCAGAAATAGATCACCAACCCCAAACTAAAGTTGTCTTTGATGCTGATCCACTCTACGCTTATATTCCTGGTTTGATTCCTGCAATCGCTCCTTCACCCTGCTGTAAAGTTCTTGCATCGCCTCTGCGAATTATTTAGCATTTGCGCTCTTAGTCATTATCTGCTCTGAATCCCTCAGTTCAGATACTCCTCTTGGCTGCCTACCATATACAATTTCAAATGGAATTTTCCCTGTGCTCCTGTTCACTGAGTCATTGTATGCAAACTCTGCCTGTCGTAACACATTATCCCTGCTGATATGGTGCTCTGTCACCAAGCTCCTCAACAAATCTCCCAGACTTTGATTTACCACCTCTGTTTTCCCATCCGTCTGAGGATGATAGGCAGAACTAAACATCAAGTTAGTCCCCATATTCTTCCACAGTTTCCTCCAGAAATGTCCAATAAATTTCGTATCCCTGTCTAATACTATGCTTCTGGGTAAACCATGAAGTCTAACGATCTCCTTGAAAAACAAATTTGCGATATGAGTCACATCGCTGGTCTTCTAGCATGGGATAAAATGTGCCATTTTGGAAAACCTGTCAACCACCACAAAGATCGAATCATGTCCTCTTTGCATCCTTGGTAATCCTAATACAAAATCCATGCTGATTTCATCCCACAGCCTCTCGGGTATGGGTAATGGTTGATAGAATCCCGCATTCTACTTCCTTCCCTTTGAATGATGGAAAATTCTGCACCTGTCAACAAACTTATTGACTTCTGACCACATTCCTGGCCAAAAGTAGGCTTTGCTTAGCTTTGCAAACGTCTTGTTGTGACCAAAATGCCCTGCTAATCCACCACTGTGCTTTTCTTTTAGCAGATTCTCCCTCATGGAGAAATTTGGAATGCATAATTGATTTCCTTGGAACAACAGTCCATTTTGGATCATGTAATCTATCCATGGGCTTCTGTCTCTGAGAACTGGATTCTCAGTTGCTTCGTATGCCTCTGCAAAATCTGCATCACCTGCATACATATCCCTAAGGTTTTCAAAACCCAATGTCTTGACTTGGAACTCTTGCAGCAACAAAAACTTCCTGCTCAAAGCATCAGCCACTTTGTTAGCAGTACCTGAAATGTGTTTAATTACAAATGTAAAATTATGCATATACTCTACCCATTTAGCATGTTTCTGATTCAACTTCTCCTATTGAGACACAAACTGCAATGCATGATTATCACTATACAGAACAAATTCTTTCGGAATCAAATAATGTCTCCACTTCTTCAACGCCTGTATGATAGCATAAAATTCTTTGTCATACGTGGAGTATTTCACTTTTGCGTCATCCAACTTCTTGCTGAAATATGCTATTGGTCTGTCCTCCTAGCTCAAGACCGCTCCTATGGAAAAGCCACTTGCATCACATTTTACTTGGAATACCTTCGTAAAATCCGACAACACCAAAACTGGCTGCTCTGTGATTTTTCGCTTCAACAGATTGAAGCTCTTCTCTACCTCTTCAGTCCAATGAAAAGATTTATGTCTTTTCTTGATAGTGTCCATCATTGCTGCGCTAATTCCACTAAAATTCTTGATGAATTTTCGGTAGAAACTAGCCAATCCATGGAAACTTCTCACCTCGAAAATGTTTCTCGGTGATGGCCAATTCTTAATTACCTCCACTTTACTTGGATCCATCTTTAATTCATTTTTCGATATGACAAATCCCAAGTAAATGATTTCTGTCTTCATAAATGAAGAATTCCTCATGTTGATCAACAACTTCTCTTGCTGTAGCTTCCTCATTATTGCAACTAAATGCTTCAGATGCTCTTCTTTTGTTTTGCTGAAAATCAATATGTCATCTAAATAAACAATGACAAACTTACCAATGAATTCCTTCAGCACTTCATTCATTAACCTCATGAATGTACTCGGTGCATTCGTCAAGCCAAATGACATGACTAGCCATTCATACAACCCTTCGTTGGTTTTGAAGGCTGTTTTCCATTCATCGCCTTCCCTCATGCGAATCTGATGGTATCCGCTTTTCAAATCAACCTTTGAAAAAAATTTGGCTCCACTTATGCAGTCCATCAAGTCATCCATCCATGGCAATGGAAACCTATACCTGATGGTTATCTTGTTAATGGCTCTGGAATCAACGCACATTCTCCAACCTCCATCTTTCTTTGGACTTAGTACCGTTGGAACGACACACAAACTTAAACTTTCCCTGATCAGTCCTTTATCCAATAGTTCCTGTACCTACCTTCTGACTTTTTCGTTCTCCCGCGACGTCAACCTGTACGTAGCTTTGTTTGGCAAACTGGCTCCTGGTATGAGGTCGATATGATGACTCACACTCCTCATTGGCGGTAACAAATGAGGTAATTCGTCTACCACTATATCAGTGAACTCTTCCAGAAGTTCTTGAATTTCTGCTGGAAAATCATCCACTCTTGTGCTGATCAAAACAACTTTTGGTTTCCTGACCACAAAGAATTGTGGATCTTCCTTCTTCTTTACTTCTGCCATAAATTCCTTCCCACTCATGAGAAATACAGTATTTCTCGGCTCTGGTTTTACTTCTTTATCTTTAATTGGAAGTAGCATATGTGTTCTTCCATTCTTCTCCAAAGTATATGTATTCATCTTCCCATCATGAACTATGTTCCTATCATATTTCCATGGTCTGCCTAGCAATAAATGACATACATCCATAGGAATAACATCATAGAGTATTTTATCATTATATCCTCCTATATTGATGTCAACTAAGCACTGTTTAGTGACACTTACCTGATGTCCATTCTATATCCATGAGACTTTGTATGGACTCGGGTGATCAGTTGTCTCCAATTCTAGTTTCTCCACCATCTCGGTTGAAACGAGATTATCTGTGCTTCCACTGTCCATAATGACCTTACACTTCCTGTCTTTGGTCTTGCATGTGGTTCTAAAAATTCAGTTTCTCTGAGCCGTGTCCTCCACCTCCTTCTCAGGTGTTAAGAGAACTTTACGCATCATCAACGACCTTCCGTCTTCTGCGTCTTCTACTTCAGCAGCTTGCCTCTGTGCCTCGGCGATGTGAGCTTCTCCTCCATCCTTTTTCCTATCTGGACAGTCAACTGCCTTGTGTCCATTCTTTCCACATGTGAAGCATGTGATGACTCCACCTCTGCCTCTTCCTCTACCTCTGGTACGAGGAAATGTGTTATTATCAGCGTATCCTCCGCTCTGTTCTGTCTGCTGCCTTCGCTGTTCAGCATGCTATCCTCGCTGTGAACTTCCACCTCTTTCTGTTCTCATCTGAGGCTTCTTCCAGTCGTCCTTAGATTTCTGGAACCTATCTTCAAAAACGGACTTACCTTTTGGTTGGATCCTACCTTGGCCTCATTGTGCTGGCTTACGACTTAGCTTCTCTTCATCTTTCAATGCTATCTGATACGCATCCTCCACCGTTCTGATGGTTGTCATACTCATTTCATCCTGGATATCGTATCTTAAGCCATTCATATACCTGGAAACTTTTTCATCATCGCTCTCCCGATGACCTGCTCTGACATTGAGCTTGTAAAATTCCTTAGTATACTCCTTTACTGTCATCAGCTTCTGCCTCAGGTTCTGCATTCTCCTGAACAGTGTGATTTGATAATCCCTTGGGATGAATTTTTCCTTCATCTTCGCAATCATTTGATCCCATCTTTTAATCTTTGGTTTTCCTTTGGAACGTCTGTCTGCTTGAAGCTCGTCCCACCCTAATGCTGCATGTCCCTTTAATTTTGTGACAACATGCCTGACCTTCTTATCCTCTTCGATGTCTTCATAATCGAAGTAGGTTTCAAGAGCTCTAATCCAATCCAGAAGCCCTTCTGCATCCAGACTCCCTTCATAAACTAGAATGTCCATCTTTGTTTTCGAACTCATTCAGGTGATAGCTTTAATTAATCTCTCATTGGCTGCATCTTCAACTGCAACTTCTCCTTGTTGTTCAGCTTCAATTTCTCCTTCAGAGTCGCTCAGATCTCCAGCATTTGTTGTGCGTCTCTACGCTGCTTCCATGTCTTCTAATATTGCTCTGAGATCATGTATCTGTCTCTCCATTTTTGTATTCTGTACTTGTCTTCCTCTATCTCTCTGTTTTCCCCTATCCTCTGGATTGGGCGATTGTCTTTCTCTCCTTGGCGGCATGGTGAAATTCTCTCTTCTCTGCTACAGAAAACATAGAACTTTTGCCTCATATAACACTTTGATGTGTATCAAGAAGCTCCTTCTCTTATTCTATCCTCCTGCCTGAAATATACAAGAAAGGAATCCGCTCTGATACCACTTAGTGCAAAACACGCTACCCAGCACGCCTGCTCTCACCAGGACCTTCACTTCCCTAGGCCCGAAGAACTGAAATGCTCTTCAACTCCCTTATCGGGAGTTTTCTGCACCCACAGGATGCTCTTTATGATCTCCCTTGTCGTATCGAGAAATCGAGCCTCGCGCTATCGCGAGTCCTGCACTCACGAGATTGGGTCTCACAAATCCCCGAACCCCGATGAGATATTCACCCACGTGTTCCTTTCTTATGTCGGGAATATCCCCGTCGGGAAATCGACACTTGCAAGGTCTTGAATCACTCACCTCATAGATCCCCGACTCCCGATGGTTCAGTCAACACTGACCTTTTCCCGCTTGGTCGGGACCTTGGCTCTCTCGCAACTTCACTACTCTCGAATCCTAGCACTCGGTTCTCCAACTCCCGAGTCTCGATGTGCCGAGACTTCGGTATCCTCCTGTTGCGCTCTCACAACCTCGCATCCTCGTGACTTTTAATGCAATCCCTTACAGCGTCTAACTCACGAACCTTCGAGTTCGCGATATGCTGATGCCACTTGGCGTTGACCCCTTACGAGAGTCGACCTTCCGACACCTGTCCTCCACTACGCCCTTAACCCCGTCGGGAAATCGCGTATCGGGATATCGCGATTCCCGTTGTCATTGTACACGGGACTTTCAATTCCCTGAACTTCGATACAAATTGCCACCTGTCCTCTGCTCTAGCACCTAGGACCCACACTCTGGTGGTGATCGGGGAGTCACAAGTCGGAAGTTCGCGATTTCAAATGCGCTCGTCCACAGACCCTTCCAAATCCCGAACTCCGATATGGGTGACACCTGTTCTCCACTAAACTACTTTTACCATGGGACCATCGCGTTTCGGGGTTTCACAACTTCTCCGGTCATAAATTCTTTGTCACCGAGAATCTTGAAATGCCAAACCCTGGTGCACGTGTGCACTCCTTCCTCCACGTCACCACTTCCTTCTCCACTCTATCGGGTATCGTGAAATCACGATTCCTAATGCATCAATTCCTTTACATGCAGAAACCCCAAAATGCCGATTTTTGACTCCTTTGGATTCTCTGCTCCTCCGGGCTTATCCCCGGTGCAACTTTCCCAAGATCTAATGGCTGATGGGATTTCACTGTTTTCCTCTGCGAATCCTGACCATCGATTCCTCCTCCTTGAGGATTTCTTGAGAAGGCTAAGTGTTCTTTCTCAGAACTTACTCTCCAAGCCTGCGCTTGCAACTCCTGCTCGAACCTTCCTCGACACAAACCTCCTGTGCTCCCTTTCAACGATATCACAAAGGTTTTATACCTCCTGAGCTTTTCCCACTCTGACTCCTTCAGAGGAACTTGCGTGCACTCCTTGCGCTCAACATTCAACAACTTCCCAAGTGTTGAATCCTTCAGACTCTGCGCACTTCCTGCAGCAGCAATCTTTGACCTCCCTTTGCTCGGGTTAACAACTGAGACTTATTCTTTAGCCTGTGCACTCTTTGCATGAATTCAAAAAACCTATTTCCACTTCTGGGTGAATGAGAACAAGTGTTAACCTAACTAAGCCTTCATCAACGCACTCCTTGCAGATGAATTCAACTGCACACCTTGCAGGAATCTCTGGGCTCAGATAGAGAAACAATTGAAACTTATTCTCTCCCTTCTAAGACTTCATTTTGAAACCTGAAATCACATGCACAGCATATACAAAGCAAATGCATAACAAGAAGCAAACATTCATGACCACATAAACAATATACACAGAGAAACAACACCAACCATGAATTTGAATCAGAGTTTCTTCTATTAATTCAAAAACCTGTACATGGGTGTATTTCATACAAATATTTGCATGCCCCTCTCTCCTCTCATGAATTCTTCTATTCAATAATGCTCAGGCTAATGTTACAATGTACAAAGGAGGGTGTCTATATCCATTTTCCCTCTCGAATCTCTAAACTGTCTAATCTAGAAATAAATCTTATCTACCATCATTAACTAGATTAAATGCCTCCTATCTACTTCAGACAAGAGTGTATGGCTCAAGGTCTGATACAATATACAAAAGGAGCTCCTTCATAAAAGATTCACTTAAGATTTGCGCAACAGTTTTCAAGGAATTTCAAAATTTTGGGTTGGTTTGTCTAGCTGATCTCCGCTTGATGTGCTTACTTGCTTGCTGAGTTGGCGATGCTCCTGCATCACAAAGGAGGAAGTTGCAGAAAAGAAAAAGAAAGAACTAAGGGATTTCATAGCTCGAAGAATATATCGACTGATAGAAGAATGAGAAGTTGAGTCAAAGCTGCAGAATAAAAGAGAAGTAATTGTCAACTTTGAAAGAGCACAAGAAGGGCTTAAGGACCTATCCATGCAAGAAGAAAGTATGTCCACCTAGGACCTAGTAAGCAAAGAGGTATTATTTCTGAACCCTTTGAAAGAACATCAACAACATGAAGTCACTACGCTAAGAAAAGATAAGAATAAGAATGGAAAGAGGAATCCAGAGACTCAGATCACAGGAAAGAAGGAAAGGAATCTTAGTAAGAAGAAAGATAAGTTAGAAAAACTATGGGAAATTCCAGAAAAGACTTCACAGGAGGCAGATATGCAAAACTTGAACTTCGTCGAAATAACAGAACTATGCAGAATGGGACTTTTCCACGATGAAGCTATATGAACGTTGGAGGCACCCCAACCATTAGAATGATGCTCCAGAATGGCTATAAACACATTTATTTCCAGAAATACCACCGTTGAACCGTTGAGACTGCGCCATAACAGACTGATTCATATTGATTGAAGCATTCCTACCCATTGGAGGAATCCATTACGACATTTCTTATTTAACCAATCGGATGCTACTTCGGGACCAATTTTTGCAAACCGAAATATCATAGCTAATAGAGAATCGATTGCAGATCACACTGTGATTTCTAGATCTCACCATTCATTTGATTTCCTTGCTTGTCTATTTTCCTACACAATTTATTTTATTACAAGTGTGAATGTCGGGTGAACATAGTGCGTTAGAGAAGTATGTGGAGGAAATACTTGTAGACCTCATGTATGAGAGAGTCATGTCTGTGGGAATACAGGCATTGTCGACTGGGGACCTGCAAGCATCCCCCTCGACTGGATGTCTCTCTAGCCGAACCGTGACTGAGAAGCGAAGAAAAAACCACGACGATATGACTAACGTGAAGCAGATCCCATCGGTCTTACCTAAATACATATTGTGTATGGATGGCACGATTAACTGTGACAACATCCCATGGGATTTCGAGTACATGTTGATCACTACGTACATCCTGAAGGGGATACATGTAGTTGGACCCCAATTAGGACACATTCCATCTTTCAAGAATAGTGACTTCAACCTCGGAGACTGAAAGAACTATGAAATGATCGCATCGCATAGGTATTTGATGAAGATGACTAAGAAGAAGTCGCACATAGTCTCCCAGCGATGGATAAAGGAGCTCGTGCAATCAATGATCCTGAACATGATGAAGATCCATCATTTTGGCCAAAACCAGGAGGTTAACACTTGCGTTAAAATCCTCCTGTCATGCTATCATGGAGGCTATCTATGGCTTGACAGGCACGTCATTGTGGATCCAACGCTAATCTACTTGATCACAAGAATGAGCATGTAGGGACTGAACCCTCACCATTTCTACCCAGAGAAGACTTAAGATCACTCCCTAGTACAATGCATAAAGGAAGACTATGGCGATGTAGAGAAGGGAAAGAAAGGCTACAAGGTAGCCTCCATCCAGGATGGCACAATGCGCCTATCTTGTCAGCTTATAGCTGGTAAGCTCTTCGGAAAGAACCATCCAACCCAGGTCACTAGTTTTGTAGTAGACCTCGCAGGTAAGTGCATAGAAGGAATGCAAATGAACTGGGAAAGTTACCTCATCAATGAGTTGGAGAAGGATTTCCGCGAAGTGAAAGTTCAGGGATATGAGTTCCATTTTAGTTGGATAATGATATTGATCGCATTTGTCTCTTGGAAAATTCTAGAAGAAGCAACCTTCATGGAAGTTGATCCATCAGAGTCGTTGGCTGCAAGGTTCTCCACCTTGTGGTATACCAATGATATGGCGAAGGAGTGGAAATCGAACGTGGTGTTCCATGCTTACTACCTACAGCTGAAGCATGCTATTGAAGCATTCCCATGGATGATGTCCAACACTTTGCATCAGTATAGGCTGCTAGCGAAGTTTCATGTAGATCGACACTTTATCTACATCACTGTGCGCATGGATGAAAGTAAGGAGGAGATGTAGTCCTATTACAAGCTGACCGACGAAGACATGGAGGAGATCACCAAATAATGGTCAATATATTTCCTTGTTCTGGTGGACGATGCATAACTCTCTGACCCCAACATCATTGGAAGTCCCTTGGTCACCCAGGTCGAACATGATGGACAAACTAGCATGAAGAGAAAGAAGAAAAAGGAGGAAGTGTTGAACATAGAAACTGATGAGGAGGATAGTGCCTTAGAGTAAACTAGGTCTGACTCACCTATAGGAGGAGGAGGAGATGAAGTGAACCAAGAAGAAGGAGGGGAAGAAGGAGAAAATCAAGACAAAGGAAAAGTTACACCGCCGAAGGATCCCCCTACTGAGGCGTAGACATCAAAGAAAAGGAAGGTTTCCTCGCAAAAACCCTCAACACGAAAGAAGACCAGAGCCAATAAGCCTCAGTTGAATAATGTGCTCATAGTGGATGATGTTGATCTCATCATCACAGTCGTAGAATATGCCTCAAAGGATATCCTACAGAGACATGAAGTGAAGCAAGAAACATTGTATGACATAATAGAGAAGGATCTTAAGGACATACAACAAGCTATCCATTCAAGACATGCAGTACCTACTGTTCCATCTTCAACAAAAATTGCATATTTGGGGGATGAGCCCACCCAATTAAGAATATTAGCATATGCAACAGAGGCTCGACTTCATTGAGTCCAAGAAGAAAAGGAGTAGGCTACATAAGTCATGAAGCAAGAAAAGGAGGAGGTTACAGAAGCCGTGAAGCAAGAAAAGGAGGAGGTATTAGAGAAACTTCAAGTTGTGCAGTAGGAGAAAGATGAAATTAGGGAATTGTTCAAGGAGGACAAAGAAAAGATGCAGAAAGAAAAATACCAGCTGCTTGTAGAGCAGACTGTGGTCAAAGAGGTAGTCACTAAAGCACTTCACTCTGTGTCGTGCTTGTCACAGGAGGAATTAGAGTCAATCAAGATGCAAGTGGGGAATCTCACCAAAGCCATTCAACAAATTCAAGCACGGCTAATGGAGTTAGAGCTCCAAGTAGTACTTAGAACTCTAGAATAAGTGCACAATCAGAGGGAAGAAGCTGCCAGGAACACAGTAGAAAGAATCAGGGCACTGGCCTCAGAGTGTAAGCAATTAAGTAATCTTAGTGTGCATAACTATGAGCACCTTGCAAAAGATCCAGAGCTGAGGAAAACAAAAGAACAACTCCAGGAGGCACAAAACTAGGCATCCACCATCCAGGCATAGATGAAGCTTCTCACTATAGTCGAGAGGATGAAAAGATCACAGGAACAATGCATAGTCCAACAATAGGTTACTTCCATCCAGAGCAGAGTCATGGAGGTTACACAGAGACTCCAATCGATGTAGGAAGAAGCTTGCACAATTTTTGAAGAGATCGAAGGATAAGACTCGCAACTGGAACACATGGTTACGATAGTAGAACAATGCCTGGAAGGGCCTGCTACAGAAGAAGTAATTCAAGAGTTCACTGAGCATGAGGCTCTATTAAAGTAGCAAGTCAAGGAAGCTTGAGCTAAGATTGAGGCCTTCAAAGTAGTGTTTCCCAAATCTGAGTGACTCGGGATGAGTCACAGGTGAGTGTTGGGGGCATGTTGGCCCTTGACCAAGTTTTGAGGAAACATTGGTCGCGTTTGACCACTTTTGGGACTTTGATAGGCTGGTCAAAGATGGAGTGCCCAGGTGGAGATGAGATCACATGATCTCACTTGTTTTGTGGGATTGTGGACCCAACAAATGGTTTTTAGGGTTTATGTAATGGGTTAAGGGATGTCGGCCCATGGGTTTACCCATGTTTAGGCATTTTTGTAATTGTATAAATAAGTAGTAGCTAAGTAATGTAGATGTCCATTAGCTTAGTGCATGACTACTAGTAGTGTTGGCTATGTGCAAAGAGTGTGTTTGTCTTAGTGCAAGATATTTTAAGTTTATTTGTGCAATATGGTTGTGTAAATTAAGGCTTTGTGTGAACAGACTATGTAGGAGTTGGCTCTGTGCCTTGACCTAGTTTTGGGAAGGAAGATCTGGTGCACAAATCCCAGATATCCTGTCCTATGCGGAGTTAGGCTCTGTGGTTTTGTGCACAGGAGCAGATGAATGTAATAATATTGGAGACTAATAAAGAATAAAAAGAAGAAGTTGGTGGACGTAGCCCCACACTGGGGTGAACCATGTATATCTTGTGTTTTGATGTGCTTTGTGTGATTTTGTTTATGTGGTTATTTGCTTAGTGTTGTTGTTGTTATGCATAATGAATTCATCTGATGTTGTAGCTTAGTGATTAATGATGTGAATGAATTCTATATCTGAGCTAATGTTGTTTGCTAGGTGATTGGAAGTGTTAGATCTTGATTATTACTGCACTGCTTTGTAATAAGGGTTAATCTACGAGGTACATGAGAACCATAACCTAATGCATATTGTTGGATAAGTGCTTTGTTAAGTATTGTAATCACAGATTTGTGTCCCATCTTGGTTGTAGACACCCGAGTCCTACAACCCCCCCTGCCTCTACCTCAGGTGAGACTTCATTTTCTTCATAGGTGTTTCCGAAAGGGCCGGTAGTTAGGGTTTTGTTGGTGCATTGTTGAAGCATTGAACCCTAGGTATGCCCCTATTCCAATAGTATGATAAAATAAAATTGTAAAAATAAATGTGTAATATATTAAATCTATGTCAACATCTAATAATTACCTTTCACATTCCTCATTTTACCTTTCCCCAATAGGACCTCCCCTTCAAATTTGTTGATGGAGTCGAGATGCCAAATGCGCGACACATTCATATTTTCTGCTAATTTAGGTAGATATTGACTAATATACACCATGCATTGATATACCATATATCCCTCAACCATAGAACCCCCAGGACGTGCTCTTTGTCTAACAAAATCCTTCAATGACTTCAATTGCCTCTCCACCATCCACATCGACCTTGTGTGTACTGGTCCACATAATTCAATATCCTCAACTTAAAGTATGAGGTAGTGTTCTTGTGCATTTAAAAATGTTGGAGGTAGATATTGCTGCATTTGACACATTAGTCAGGGAATTTCTCTCTTCCAATACCTTATATCTTCTTTATGGATTTATTTTGATGAAAGCCACCTAAAATGTCAATGCAATAAAATAATATCAAGGCATACATAAATTTGCAGATAAAACATAAGATTTCAATAAGTTCCACTACAAATCACATAAAAAGTACATTTTCCTTATAAAACATTACTTACATAATGTATTTTCCAAGTACATAAATAATTTGTTTTATGTTGTTGTCAAAGTCGTCTGGGAGAGATAAAGGTAGAACATACTCTAACAAAAAAAAAAAATTATTTGTTTCCAAAAAAAATGTACCAATAAGGAAATATATTATAACCTAATAATTACCTTAATGAATGTATTCTAGTCATGTCTTTTAACCCCACCAAAATCACCTTTTTTCATTAATATATTTTGTATGTTCGACGAAAACCCTATCAAAAACCTAATTTTTCGAATGAACTCTTTTACAATATTGCTCTGTTGCTCAGTCAATAACCAAGGAAGACTAATATTCTATTCAAAACCATCACCATTATAATTAATAATAACACTTTGCAATGCGTGATTAACTTCCTGGATGTCACTACAAATCTTTCCAATTCTCTCTTTGTCAGTCCTTCCATCTAATATTCTCCATAACAATTCTGTTATGTTCTTCCTGATATGCATTGTATCAAACATATGAACTATTTGTAGGTGCTCGTAGTATGGAAACCTACTGAGTTGCATCGAGTAACTTTTCATTCCTCATGGAAGCCCATTCATGCCTTAACGACTTTCATGAAAAATCAACAAAATGAAATTAACACTAATTAATAAAAAAAAATGAAATTAATACTAATGGAGTTAACCAAATATTTATATAATATATCATACATAAATAATTTTCTTACCTTGATGATTTCTAATATATTCCAACTTCCATAGGTGAGGTGTCATTGTTTGTGGTTTTTTTCCATTCTCTTATTTACCATTGAAATTTTCTTTGTCTCTAGTTCAATAACTATGGTTCTTAGGTAGAAAGTGCCTATACTCATCAAACACTTCCTTTCCTAAACTCCTTGAACGATGATATTTTATCCTGAGACCACAAACTGGGCATGCAAATTTACCCTTTGTTTGGAGACCTACAAGATATATGAATTAATGTAGTGAATTAGAGTTACATTTTAAAATAATGCATGATATTTTTAATAAATATATATAATATTAAATCACAAAAGAAAGTAACAATATACCACAAAAATGTGTTAACCCGGGATCATCATGAATTGTCCATGATAGTATTCCATGGAATTGAAATCGTTTTTGCCATATTGGTCTAGAGATGTCATACATAGTGATGCCAACCTATAACTTCAAAAACTCATAGATAAGAGGCTCAATATATACCTTCATATGTTTAACCTGGTACTTACCTAATTGGTTCAACATACTGCATGATTAATTATACTTATCTAGATGTCGTTATATATAAAAGACATAATTACCATGCACACAAAAAATAAATGAAATATTTTGTCATACTTTAAAGCAAATAAAAGGTAATTAAATACCTAGAAAAATCATTTCCAACATTGTGTGCTCTCTCTTGATTGACATCCAAGGAGGAAGGTCATTGTTTATAACAAAAAAAGGCCACACTAAGTACATAGAATGAAGCTCTCTAAATGGATTGACACCATCAACTGCCAATGAAAGTCTAACATTACGAGGTTCTTCTTTAAAAATTGGCCACTTTTCTTCGATGTACTTCAATGCAAAACCATCTGCAGGCATTCAAAGAACATCATCTCGACTTCTATTCTTTGCATGGAAATACATAAACTGTGCTATACTTTGGCACCTGAACAACCGTTGGAAACATGGAATTATCGGAATATAATGAAGAACTTTGCGAGGCACCTTCTTTGACGCTTTATCGGTTTGATATTTTCTTATTTGACATTGTGGAAATTCATTTTATAATGCATATTGTCCATAGTATATGATATGATCATTAGGACATGCATCAATATCTTGATACTCCATTCCAATTTATTTCATAATCACAGATATTTCTCGATATGTGCATGGAAAAATATTTGACGTCGATAATAGAAATTCACCTAACAATCTACAAAATTCAGAACAATAAGTTAATGTAAAACAATATTAATCATCAATATCACATCCATACTTTACAAATTAGAAAACAATAGCAATATAGGAAAAAATTGAACCTTTTAAGTATTTGTGAACATGCACACATAAATAATTAACAAATTAAATGCCTTAGTATCTGTGTGAGGCACGTGTTTGATAAACCATTCAAAACCTTCAAGTTCACCAAAAACAATATAGTATATAGAAGATTTATTGTTGAGCCTTCATAAATAAGTTGACGTGACTTCTCGAGAAGAGGATCAACACCATGACTATCATCCTGGTTGTCCTCATCCATTGGAGCAAATGTGTCTTGGATGAATCTATGTATCTCATCTTCCTAATTTTTATCACTAACGTTATCTCCATCCATATCATCATTAATAACTTGATCAACAAATTCAATATTCTGATCTCGAAGTTCATCACCATGTAAAGGATTATTTCTGCTAGTACTTGGAAAATAACTCTCTGGAGGTTGACATTTTGGGGGAATCGTCTATATATTTAAAAGCAACGTAGTAAAGTTAGTGTGTATAGAAAATATAAAAAAAATGATAAGAAATATTACTAAAATTCATGACATGATGACTATTACAGAGAACACATTAAATATTGAATCCTCTTACCAAGGGATGATATTCATAACCCCCTTCGGTGTGCCCCTTCTCTCTACAATGTATTTCAACTGTTGTTATTAAAAGTCTTCTTCTTTGCAAGCCCCTACAATCATAGAAAGGCCAATAACATTTTCCATCGCCCCTCACCTCTAATGCCACTCTAAACTGAGAAAGCTTCCTATCATTTCGTTCATAGTGACAAATCATTGTAATGACAAGTAATTGTCTTACCTACACCACACCAAACAACAAGTTGTCAAATTTTTATATTTTAGCTACTCCTTCATGATATTTTATCTACTCCTTTCGATTATGATATGTTTATTTACAGTGACCTACAATTCTCACAATTATTTTTTCTAAGACATTTTGACATGATTTTTTATTTATTATCGATTAAAAATTAAGATTGATATGCTTCAATTTGTACTTTAGAGTAGTGTGTACTGAATCTCCATGGAAAATAATTACACACCATTTAACGAAAGTGGTCAAAATTTCTCAAACTTGAATCACTCGACACCATACACTAGCCTCTAAGTTGTTTTGTAGAGAAAATGTCAATCTTTTAAATTCACCACTAAAAAAAGAATGCCATCCACTTGTCATCCACAATTGGGTTTGGTTGGTTTAAATTATGACGTGTTGATTTGAAGCTACATACAATGGTCACAATGTTATGCTACTTACAATGGTCATGATTTTATTTTCTAAGACACTTTGGCATGTTCTCATTTTTCATTGTCTGAATAGTAGATTTCATCATGTTATTGTAGATTTCATTATGAAATTTTTATATTTTAGCTACTCATTAATAGTGAATAAAAAATTTACATCAACTACAAACTAGAGTTAATCACTACATCTAGAATTGCGTGTGATTATAAAAAATTGAGAGAA
>SNQJ01S0006309.1:4892-31079 GCA_010110895.2 Picea sitchensis | reverse complement strand
GAAGGTCATCAAAGGATCATTGGTGATAGAGAAAGGAGAGAAGGTAGGTACATTGTATTTATGTACTGGTAATACTAACTCTTCTATCTCTTTAGCTTTTACAGGAGTGGATACAACACTGTGGCATCATAGGCTGGGATATATGAGTGAGAAGGGTATGCAAATACTTCACAAAAGAAATTTGCTGCCATATCTTAAACAAATTGATTTGGACTTCTGTGAGCATTGTGTTTAAAGTATACCATCAAGGCATCCGTAAAGGTAAATATAAATAAGTAATAAGAATACAAAAGGAAGGATAAAGAAGAATCAGTTTCTCAACTGTCTCTGTCTAGCTTCCCGTTGTTCTTGGATGCTAATATCTCTCTCAATAGCAGCCCATGAACGTTCTAATTTAGCCCGGTTAGTTGCTATTTGTAGGATAATATTAAATAGGTTTAAAGCAATATTGGTTTGATCTTGAAGACCGGGTTCAATGTTGGGTTGTCAGCTATTTGGGACAGTCATGGAGAGTAAACTTTTATTTAGTTGTGAAAGGATTGGATAAATTGTTACTTCGGTTTTTTAAGAGATGAGAATATGAAAAATAGTTTTGAAATTCAAAATAATAACATAAATACAATTGAGGTCGTTTCCTGGACTTGCAACAATTTGAGAATTATAAAATAACAAAGAAATACTACTGAAAAATATGAGGCTTTAATCAAGAAAGAATCTCATATTGTAACAGGACATAAAGAAGAAAACAAGATTTCTAATGAAGTGTTAAATATCACGGTTCAAATGATCCACAGGTCTTAAAATTACTGATAGCAATTTCAGAGGAAAAGTTGTAAATAACTTGATAACCAAATCAATCTAAACTATAAAAGATGTATACAGTGAATTTCAAATTGATCATTCATTAGAAAGACATTTAAAGAGAAACATAGTAAAATATGGTAAACAAGGTTAAAGAACACATAGCTACAAGTTGGCAAGATTCATAATCTCGTATGTATCATATATCACAGTGGATTTGAAAACTTTTAATACAATCGACTATCTCTCAAAAAAAAACCAAAATCCATCTCTCAGTGTTCTGAAAATATATTTATACATGATCATCAAATATTTTCCCGTTGGTGACTAACCAACTTCCTAAAATTACGGTTACATAGATGAATAATGTCAAACCATTTACATTTCTTTTCTAACTTATTTATCATTCTAATGATGAAAATATTCAAAAGAGTACTTTTATGTTTGTGTTTACGAACTTCCTTCTTTGGCCTTAAGACAGTGAACACATTTTCCCAAAAACTTCACTAAAACTCTAGGAGCCTCTGGTATCTCTTTTGCCTCAAATATGAAGAACCTTTTCTGTAATTCGGGCAAACAATCTTCTATCATCTTCCATGTGAACTTAGTAGTTTTCAACTTTAAGTTCGGTATCACCATCCACTTGTTGATTTCAGAGATATTCATTACCTTAATTTTCAGGATCTCTACCTTCATTTCCTCCAAATCTTCTTTGAACCTTAGCCGATGCTTGACAATGTTAATTTCTCCTAATAATCCAATACAATCATTTTTTCCAATATTCAATGACGTCTTTTCTAAGAGATCAAAAATCCCTTGACAATCATCATTGACATCTCTGGTTATTCTTTTATTTTCAGCTAGGTCTGCTTCCCATACTTTGAGTATTATATCTCCTTTAACTTGTTCTGAAACAAATAGTTTTAGAATCTTTCCGACCTCTTCCTTTGTTGAAAGGGCTACTATTTTTTGGAAATTCGTTCTGGCCACTTTCACTTCTCTTTCTTTCTGAAGAACATTATCCAAAGGTTTATTTGTTTCCTGAAAGTAATTTTGGACAACTTCCAGATTTGAAAACACTTTATGTTGTTCCTCTTCTATTTTCAAATGTACTCCCAATACTTGAGCCTGGAAAATTTCAAGTTCTACCACTTGATTTGTAATAGAACTAATCTTATCTTGTAATTGTTTATTTGCTTCTTCTTGCTTTAGGACCTGTGCCTGAGTGACCTGTATTATCTTCTTTGCTTCCTCTAAGCTTGTTTTCATTTTCTGAATCTCCTGAATATCTTTTAATCTAGCCTGTTCTAGACCCTTTTTTATTCCCCAACTGATATTTCTTTCGGTTTCTTTCAATTTATCATGTAGCTGAGCTATCATTTGGTCTTTTTGTTCTAGCATAGTTGTTAAATTGCCCACAGAATATAAATTTGTCGACGCTATAGCTCCCATCGTGCCTGCTATCTCTATAGAAAATTCTCCATCTTTAAGTTTCTTTCCATCTATAATGACCCCATGTTTTTTAACCATCCCATCTCCTCTTGGATGGATTTCCTGTTTCAAGATTGCCCTTCTCTTTTTACTGAAAAAATAGTCTGATGAAGGAATCTCATCTCTAGAAATTGGCTCTAAATCACTGACATACAGAGCTCCCTCGTGGGGGGTTCCATAAGTGGACTGTAATGGAGTCAAGGAAGTAATTGGACTTCCAAGATCTGTCGATGCTGTTCCTCCTATCTTTTCTGGAACATCCTTAGGGATTTCTAGGGGTGTTTCTAGCTCCTTTCCCCTCCCTGCCTCTAATTCTTTTGTCTGGGAAATTTCTTTATCTTGTGAAGGTATTCCAGTATCCTTCATCTTGCCTTTAGTATTTGCTTTGTCCTGTATATTTGTTTCAAAGCCTAGGGGAGGCCCTTCCTTCTCAAGAGGTGGGGTCGTAGCTTCGCCCTGCAAACTTTTAGGTAAACAGCTTCACCTATGGTTCTGGAATGATGCGAAACCGATCTGTGAGTCAGGTGGCATGGCCTGTACTCTGTTCAATACTTCTTCATAGGATTTAACATCCTTGAATACATTGTCATAGACAAATGTTTCATGCTCATAGGATTTTAGATTACAATGCATCAAATGCCTACTTATTACTTGATAGGGGTCATGCTTTCTGTGCTCAATATCTACCAATTTTACTTCTTCTAATGATTCAGCCTCTACTTTAGAATGGCCTAGATTCAGTAATGAAGATTTCCCAATATGTACAGGGAAAGTTGGCCATGACTTCTTCTGAGCTGCCTTTAGTTCTAATCCAATGCCTCCCTTTACTATCTGGTGGGCTACTTCCCTGCACACCAATCTATCCAGTATGAATTTAGGGAGTGCATGAGGGGGAATAGAACAACCGTAAACCCTAATGTAGGAAAAATTCTCGTCAATAAACCAGTCGGCTATTGCTTTAATATTTTCTGTGACTGTATTAGAAATGCGAGGAGGTTCGCATCTAAAAAATATTTTATGCATCAGAATTATAACCAAATGACAAATTTCATAAAATGCGTCCTTAGCATTTTCTTCCCAAAGGGCAGAATGATATTCATGAATGGGTTCTGGACAGGTTATGTTCCCACTCCAATTCATTAAGGGAAAAGGAGTCACATAGCAGATTGCATCCATAATGTATGCTGACATGTAAAAGGCCACTGATTGTCCCTTTGATTTTGCAACTTTGTAGTTTGAGATTTCTTGTGTTAGGTTATCCGAAAAAATCTTACTCCAGTTAAAAGCATACCCTTCTGAAGCTTCATCCAAAAAGGGCACCCAATCTGCATGAAAATGGTAGGGATCTTTTCTCCCGAAAAGTCTACATAGCATAATGGCTACGTAGACCATGTATTCATTCAAGGATGTTGTAGCATAAACCCCATGGGTATTGGCTCTAAATTTTGATGGACACCTCCACCATTCTTTAATCATATTAGGATAGGTCTAGTCTACCTTAGTGCATTCTTTCCTCTAAAACTCTGCTAAAAACTTGGAATTAAAAGTATGTTTAGGATTTGACGAGAGTTTATACATTACTTGTATGTGTTCTGTCATGAATGAGATGGCGATAACTCCTTGATTGTTTAATATGCTCCTTGTCGGGATATCAACCTTTTCCAGGGCCCAACTGATCATATCATTGTATGCCATGAGCCGAGGGCGTGCATCGATCTTATGAAGCTCTGATTCAACTATTTCCCAATAATGATTCTCAAAATCAGGATGAGCATTCTTGAGTTCACATTCCAGAAATTCAGAGATTTGAGTCCAGGATTTAATGGAATCTATAGCGTGTGGCGTGGTGTCAGAGATGATATCTCCTTCCTGTGTGTTTTCACTCTTCTTTGGTGCCTTTTTCAGTGCCATGACTTTACATTAAATGGAAAACCTGTCACAGAAAATGAATGAATGAGCTTAGCTGAGTGTTTCTTGCGCTTGATAAAATGAAAACACAGACTTCAAATGCTCTTTTAATTCATTTAAAAGTGACAGGATTGACGCAACTGACAAGAATTGAAGGCATTTAATGCAGAAGATATTTTACTGAGATATGCATTAGTACCACGTATCACCAGTGATTTATTATTTAAATGGCCGTATTTTAGCACCTTTGGATTTTTAAAGAAAACTCAGGACATTTTACTCAATCGGAAACCAAAACATGAATGAAACCTTAAAAAGCATGATTATCATTAATCCTTCTTTGGAAAAAGGTTAATTGGTGTCAATCATAGATTAAGACTAAAGATTTTGTTTTTCGGGATTTCGGGGATCATGTTGTTAGGAAGTATGTCATTGATGAATCTCGATCTCCGAAATCGCGAAATTGCGATGTGTTAATTAAGACTTAAACGTTTTAGCAAAGTGATTGATTGATATTTAGTGTTTCGGGATTTCGAGGATCATTTTGACAAGAAGTATGTCATTGACGAATCCCGATTTCTAAGGTTGCGAAATTGCGACATGTTTTAAAGATAGGACTTAAAATCATCTTAATTAACTAACTAATCATGGTTAAGGACAAAATAGAGTTAGTTTGGTTTAACACGAATTATGGATATGGGTTTCGTGATTCGGGATTTCAGGGATCATTATGACAAGAGATGTGTTATCACTAAATTGTGAATCCCAAAATCACGAAATGATTATCTTAAGCCTTAACCTTTTACATTAGAGAATTAATTAATTAGCATTTTAACTAACTTTCTTTATTTCAGGAAATCAAGGATCGGGAGTTTGCGATTCAAATTGTATTGGAAAATATGTTTTTAGCAAACCCCGAATCCCGAAAACTTTTTAAAGTTACCCTTAAATCCATTAGGTTCAAAGCTTATCATGATTAAGATAATTTTATAGAAAATGCGTCGGGATTCTTATAGTACTTTTAAGTTTTTTGCCTTCTATTATTTAAATAATCGAAATTTTTAAGAAATCAGTACCATGCGTTTGGGACTGATAACGAAACTTGTGTTTTATGAAAAGCCGAAACCCGAAACCCAAAACCCAAAAAAGGAAATTTTAGGTCTTAGGGATAAAAACAAATTAAGAATTGTTTCAACATAGGCTCCAACTGGGGACCTCGTCTCCTTGTGGGATGAGGAGAACATGTAGACTTAGTTCCTTCATTGGGTTAATGGGGTCAAGGGTTTATCCCTGTAGAAATCGCTAAGGAAAGGAATATAGAGAAAAAAGGAGATTTCACTTTTACTTCTGAAAATCTTTTCAATTTCTCATTTGTTTTAAACTCAGTTACAATCTCATTCATAATCTTCTCCTTCTCATTACTGAAATTAAGTTAGAATTAATATGGTCAAAACAATCTTAGGAAACTCAACAAATTTGCGGCTTTTAGCTTGCATCAAATGAAGCAAAATTCATATTTTTAATTGGGGAGCCTTGTCTGGACTTGGGATGCAGATCCGGTTTCGAAAAAACTGGTAACTAGAGTAGAGTGGTAGATAAGTATGACAACCTTACAAATACCTCAGATATTGCTTCACTGCCAGCGACCCTGTTTAGTACCCCGGTGAAGTTATTTGTCCCTTTTTACTAAATTTCCTTTCACTGCTTCGAATGCTAATTATACATTTAACCTCAGATATTGCTTCACTGCCAGTGGGCCTATTCAGTACCCCGGTGAAGTTATCTGTCCCTTTATACTAGACGAGGGCAATCATTTAAATGAATTTCCTTTCATTGTCTTTTGGACTAGATGGGGGCAGTCAAATATGAATTTCCTTTCACCATCTGTCTTATATTTAGCTTATGAATACGAAGCGAGGGAAATCAGTGATACTTAATATACCGGGGGTGGTATCTGTGTAAAAAAAATTGCAATAGAGGTTTTTCAACTTGTTTTGATTACTCTAGACCAACCTTTTCTCAACTTTCAAAACACCTTAGTCCGTAGAGAAAAAAGGGGAAGATTTATTTTAGGGGTCTTCCTTTGAGCAAGCTTAAATCCTCAGAAAAGCTGTTAAGAAACCTAGGAGAGTCAAGATCATCCTAAGCATAACCATGTTTATTCGAAGAGTGAGAAATGTGAGGACTAGTCTTACCGATTAAGAACTATTTTTCAATTTCAAAAGTTAAGACGTAATCTCTTCTCCCTCTACGGGAAACCCAAAAAAGAAATTGATTCATAACTGAGGGTAGAAAGAGGGGGCGTAGAATGATCTGGAAGTGGAAAAACAGAGGTCATAAATTAAAGCCAAATCTTGGAACTCTCTCTTAAATATTTTTACTTTACCTCCTATCTTGTTCTAAGTGAAACCCTTAAGGCCTAGATTTTGAAAACACTTTTTATTGACCTATCAACTCACGAGATAAGCAACACACTTTTTGATACAAAATATTTGTTTTCATAAAATAGACTTTACTGGGACTCATACCTTTGCCTTACCATTTTCGTTCTTCTTTTAAAATAACAGGAAATCTTATCTATCACCTATTTTTGGCAAATTTATCTTCCACTTTCAGGCTGTCTGTTTGTTGCTTTTACTTGTCGGGCTGTCAGCTAGAATCCCGTGAAAGAACAATACGAAAAGTATCAGGGTTTTAAGGAATTGGATACCTTAAGAATTTTGTATCCTTATTTCTAACAAAGACATAAAACCAATTTTCTTTTATTTTTCTTTATTTACAGAATGAAAGTAGACTTACCAAAGAAAATTATGAAATAAAAGACTAAACAAAATGGTATATACAGTGGGAATTCTGGAAATCAATTATTCCATATAATGTTTTAAAAAACGCCCATTGACAAGGGCGTTCAAGATTTTACCATCCAAATTTTCTAGCAGAAATGAATTCCTTCCTTCAGAAGATGCAACCTTGAATGGTCCGTACCAGATGTGATCAAATTTACCATTTTTTCTTGAATCCTCCTTCCTAGCATCCCATTTCAAAACCAAATCTCCGGGGAGAAAATTTCTTTCTTTGGCTTTACGATCGAATAACACTTTCATGCCATCCTGGTATTTCTGCAGCCTTTCATCCACTTCCACCCTGTGCTGTTGGACTTCAATCAGTTGATTTATCCTTCTTGTGACAGGATTTGGTTCTTCCTTCTCGTCTTGCCATAGTTTCATTACAGGAAGAGCTAGATTTATAGGCAACACTACATCTATCCCATATAGCATTTGGAAGGGAGAAGTACCGATAGACTTTTTCGTTCCTATCCGATTTTCCAACAGAGCGTATTTCAAATGCACATGCCAAGACTTTTTATTTTCTCTTAGCACTTTCTTAATTATACTGATTAAGCTCTTATTTGAAGATTCAGCCAGACCATTTCCCTGAGGGTAGTATGCTGTGGAGTGACCAAGCACAATATTATATTTTTGGCAAAAGCTAACCATAGCCATAGATTTAAAATCCTGTGCATTGTATGTGACTATCTTTCTAGGACAGCCGAACCTAGACAAAATAGTTTCTTCTAAGAAATCTATAACCACCGAATCAATAGCCTTTCTCATTGGAATAGCTTCCACCCATTTGGTGAAGTAGTCTATGGTGGTCAGGATCCATCTGTGTTGAGCACTGGAATGAGGATTAATTTCACCTATGAAATCTAGTCCCCATTGCTGGAAAGGAGCTTTTGTTTTGACCGGAACCAATGACATTGCTGGGAGTTTATGTTTACCTACAAAAAATTGGCAAGGGCTACAAGCTCGTACCTTAGCATTGACATCTGAGAAAAGTTTGGGCCAATAATAACCATCCCTCAGGATCTTATAAG
Source organism: Picea sitchensis (assembly GCA_010110895.2). Lineage (NCBI taxonomy): Eukaryota > Viridiplantae > Streptophyta > Pinopsida > Pinales > Pinaceae > Picea > Picea sitchensis. The sequence continues at coordinate 23,002 of SNQJ01S0006309.1, read as the reverse complement.
AGGTAGATCTCCAAGAATGGTGTCCTCCTCACACTCCTTCATGAAATTGGCCTATGACCTTTTCTATTTCTGTTTCGACCAGATAGACCAAGAGGAAGCCAAGCGGGTCCTTCCAATATAATTATTTTTCGAAAATACAGTATTTGACCACATGCAGCTTTAGTGTTCTAGCTTTGGATGGAGACAAGTCACTTGGGCATTTCAATGTCAACAAGTAGGACACTATGTCCTTGTAACAATTTGATGAAGAAAATTTCTCTTCAATTCGGATTTCGGCTATTTGATCCTCAAGTTCATTCACGTCTACCCACTCTTCCTCTCCTTGAGAGTTGTTTATCCTGAGAGCTATGAAATTGGATTCAGCTAAGAGTTTAGCTAAGCCTTGCCCCTTTACTAATTATGTTGGTTTTATCTCCAAGTCGAACTCTTGAATTTTGGCAAGCCATCGTCCTCTTTTGCCATCACTGTCTGCCTAAACCAAAATATCTTTTACAGAGCTAGTTGGTACATATGCAATCACCTTAGAATGCAAAACATAGGTTCCTAAATCCTTTAACGCTTTTACCATAGCATATGATTGTTTTTCCATGATATTATATCTGAGTTCGGCATCTCGGAGACTTTTGCTAAAGAAAGCTATCGATTGCTCGAAACCCTCTTTGTTCTTTTGAAGGAGTACCACGGTGAGTGTGTGTTCAGAGGCAAATGAGAAAATAATGAAATCCTTGAGATAATCAGGGCTCACTAGTACAAGTGCCTCACTTATAACCTTCTTAATGTGTGCAAAGGATGCTTTAGCTTCTTCTATCCATTTCACTTCGTTTTTTTTTTCTGAGCATATCTGTGATCAATTTCACGATTTCAGCGAAATTTAGAATAAATCTTCTCAAAAAAAATATTTTTCCTCAAAATGACTGAATTTCTTTCACATTCCTAGGAATACTTATTGTATCTATAGCTTCAACTCTTTTAGGGTCAATTCTGATTCCATCTCGAGATACAATATGGCCCAAAAGCTTACCTTCTTGCATAGCGAAGTGAGACTTTTTAGGATTTAAGGACAGACCAAACCTGTGGCATTTCTCAAATGTCTGTTTGAGATGTATCAGATGATCTTCATCTGATTTAGAAAAAACAATTAGGTCACCCAAATAGATAACTACAAATTTGTCCCGTTCGCCAACGAAAGTGATATCCATTGCCCGTTGAAAAGTAGCACCTGCATTCATCAAACCAAACAACATCTTATCTTAGGAGTGGTAAAGACTGTTTTTTCTTTATCGTGATTGCTGATGACAATTTGATTGTAACCTGAAAATCCGTTGATCATTGACATCCTATTAGCTCCTACCAATTTTTCTAAAACATGATCCATTTTAGGTAGGGGGTAATTATCTTTGAGAGAGAATTTATTAAGATTTCTAAAATCGACACACAGTCTAATTTCCCCGTTTTTCTTCCTAACCGGGACTAGGTTTTCTACCCAATCAGAATATCTCAGTAATACAATTATCTTTGCATCAAGGAGTTTTCTGACTTCCCGTTCGATAATGGGTAATAAGATGGGATTGATTTGTCAGAGTTTTTGTTTAAAGGGTTTGACACCAGGCTTTAGGGGTATCTTATGTTCAATCATAGAGGTGTCATAGGTTCTTAGTCCTTCATATAACCAAGAGAAAATGTCTTTGTATTTTCTAAGAAACTCCGTGTATTTATTTTTGGTTTCTGTAGATAGATATTTGGATAGTTTTACCATTTGAGGGTTTTCTTTAGTTCCTATGTCACAATCCTCAATCTCTTCAGGTTGGGGCTATAGGGTGGTTTTTGAAGGGATATCATCTTGATTGAATAATCTTTCCAAGGGAATTAGGCCCTTAGGAATCTGGTTATTCTTGAGAACTAGCATTCGGTGATTCACAATTTTATCGTGAAACTCTTTAGAATCCTCCCCCTCCTGCATGATCCAAATGGGATCATTTTGATTTTCTTGATCAGTATGCGTTTATGCAAATTCATCTATTGATTCTAAAAAATTTCGAAGTTGTTCATCATCCTCAAAGTCTTGACAATGTTGTATGTTATTTGGTATCGAAGATCGATGTCTCATTTGTATGTGATACTTTAATCTAAAATCGGTAGGGGGTGTGAAAGTTGATGCTGCTTTGGCTAATGCGTCAGCCTGTTGGTTTTCAGACATTGGGATGAAATGAAAATTCACAGAGGAGAAGAAATTCTCGATGAGATCCCAGACACAATTCCTATAGGACCTCAACCTAGGATGTTTGGCATGGTACTGCTGATTCACCCGTTTTATGATTAACTCGGCGTCACCAAAGACTTCAAGTTTATTTATTTTCATCCTCTTAGCGGCTTCTAATCCTAGCACTAAAGCTTCATACTCGTATACATTATTTATACAATCCACATTCCATTGAAGCCTATATGAAAAGGGGATTACGAATTGAACATCGGGAGCCACAAGGAGTGCTCTAGCTCCAGCTCCAAGGAAAGATGAAGCATCGTCAAAATACATTTTCCATACACCAGTGCTATATACATTTTTGTTTATTTCTTCTTTTTCAGTTTTTTCTTCTATACAACTTTCATCTACATATACTTCAAAATCATCATCAATAGATAATATACAATTTCCTAAATCTTGGTCAACAATATAAACAGGATGATTATTAGGGTTATGTGGATCACCTACCGTGAATGCAAACCTAGTCTCTCTGTAAAGACGCGTGTATTGTCCTCCAAAAACTGGAATTGTAGTGTATGTCATGTCCAGTTGGAGAGATCCTCCAAGCTTGGCACCCCATGACCTAGATAATAGCATACCATACTTCGGAGGGATGTCAGCGACCACTACATCCATAAGAATGCTTTTTGCTGGTATTTGTGCTAGACCTACCACCAGGTCTTTAATCATTCCTATGCATTTGAATTTTCTTGAATCAAAAGAATATAAGTCACCATAGGGCCTTGTGATTTCGAGACCGAGTTTTTCCATAATTTCCTTTGGCATCACATTGTGGGAAGCTCTAGAATCTAGCATACATTTATGGATTAGGTGGTCAAACAAGGTTAACGTGATATAAAAGGGGGCCACAGTGTCTCTTGCACCTTCGAAGTGTGGACCAAAGACTATGTTCGGCTTGTCATCTTCTAAGTTGATGATATCGACCTGACTTTCGTCTTCGGAAAAGCTTATCATCTTGGCAATTTGTTTTTTGTATATGGGATTTTTAGCTAGTTCAACAAGGGGAATAGGAATTTTGATTTTATTTATTTCATTTTCCAGATTAAAATTTCCTAGGGCCTTGTCGTTTTCTATGTTCAGGGGCCTCCATTCCTTTATTTTCAGCTTTTCTTTGTGGTGCAGACTTGTTTTCATTTACAGGAGCCTGTGTCTTCACAGTGAGTATTCCTACTGGCTCTGACTGGACAGGTTGCATGTCAGCGGTGTGATTTTTTGTAGTCTGTTTGTCAGCAACTTTTGGAGTCACCTTATCAGTTTCATCCCTTGGCAAGATCTTTTTTGTTGGAACAGTTGGGAGACTTTTGTTCCTAGGTCTTAAATTATATTTTTCCTGTAGTTCATCTATAATATCATCTGTGATACCCTGATAGGCCAACTTCTCATACGTGTTGACGCAACCACACTCCTCAGAGCATGCCTGCTCACACAGGATCTTCTCTTTTCTCGGCCCGAAGAACTCCAAGGCTCTTCTATTTCCCTATCGGGAAATATACACCAACAGATTTTCTTCTCCTGCGCGATCCTCCTTCCTTGACTCATGGAGGATCAGAACTCACGCCTTCACAAGTTCTCTGTTGATCACTAAGCTCTCAAATTCCCGAGACCCAATGGATTTTGTCAACTCTGAATTTCTCTCACCTTATCGGGATTTCTGTCCTTATCGCGGTTTCGCAACTCACGATGTCATGCACTTTGAATTGTCAACTCCCAATACCCGATGCACCAAGTTTCCAATGCGCACGTGTGGATTAACCTTTCCACACCCCATCACTTCAATCGGGGTTTCAGAATTCGCGGGATCGTGAATCCTAATGCCAAAGGATTCGAGACTTTTCTTTTCCCGATCCCCGACACTATGCCACCTGCCCTCCACTATCTCCTACTGCGACCCACACGACTATCCTGTCAGGATATTGCGGATCGCGATTCCAATGCGCAAGAGTTTCTTGTCTTCAAAAAATCTGATTCTCCGATCCTCGACTTCTCAGGATCTCCTGACACACGTCCTTACTGATGGATGGTTCTGGGCTTGTCGATATATTGTGGATCGCGATATAGTAACTCCCGTTACAATAAATTGGTGTTTCGACTCGCGATATGACGATATGCGATGTCACATGTAGATCTGACGGTCCTTCTCTCTCGGATCGACGACTCTACTCTCTCCTGAGCTTTGAACCTCTTCCACTCTTACACGGTAACCTCCCTGCACCTCCATGAGATCCAACGACCCACAGAACTTCACGATACTTCCCCAAAGGATTCTGACCATCCACTCTCTCTTTGACGATTCTGCGAAACGACTGTGTTCCTCTCCACAAAACTCGTCCACCTGCGCACTCCTTGTGCGACGTTTCTCGCCAACCTTCAAGGTACGACTTCTCTACACTATCCTTCAATGAAATTGAAGGCTTATCCCTCCTGGAATTTTCACGACTTCTGTCTTCTTGGAAACCTTTTGCACGCACTCCTTGCGGAAAATCTTCAACCTCGACTGAGTGTTGAAGTCCCTCTACTCTGCGCACTCCTGCAGCAGCAGTATTTCGATACTTCATTCAGAATCGAAACTCTGAGAATTCTCACTGGCCTACGCACTCCTTGCATGACACTATGCCTAACTGCACCTTTCGAGGGAATGAGAAAAAAAGCTATCTCTAATTGAACCCTTCTATCAATGCACTCCTTGCGGACAATTCGACTGCACTCCTTGCAGGAATTCTCTGGCTCAATTAGAGAAACAATTGAAACTCATTCACTCCTTCCTCTCATGACTTCAATTCAATCATGAAATCATATACACAGCATAAAAGCAAATGTAACCAGGAAATAAACATTCGTGAGAATAACAACAATACACAGAGAAAACAACACAAACCATGAGCTTGAATCAACGCTTTCTTCTATTAATTCAAATGTTTGTACATGGGTGTTCTTCATACAATTCTCTGCATGCTCTTCTCACTCAAGCTCCTATTACAATGAGACAATGAGGGTGTCTATATCTTGTTTCCCTCTTGCGCTCTAAAGCTATCAAATCTAGAATTAAATTCCTATCTAACAACATTAAATCTATTAAATGCCGACTATCTACTAAGGACGAGAGCTTAAAGGCTCAAGGTCCATTTAAAATATACAAAGTGCACCTTCATAAATGGCTTCATTAAAGACTTGTGCAACAATCCCAAAGTGTTTTTCAAAATTTGTGTTGGCTTATTCAACTGTCCTCTGCTTCCGCGCTGACTCGCTTGATGTGCTGGCGATGCTCCTGCATCATACTCCTCGGCTTGAAAACTTTCATGGGCTCCTTTCCATGAGCTCCTGCACGGTCTATCCATGCTTCTGTATTACTTCTTCACTCTCCCAGCTGGCATCTTCCACTGGATGACCCTTCCATTTGACCAGATACTTGAAGTATTCCTTCCTTCGGGTCTTCTTACCCACTCTCTTGTCCAGTATGCATTCCATCTGCGGCTTCTCTGCAACTGGCAATTGCTTCATCCACTGGATCACTGGTTCCTTAGTTCCAATCGCTGCTTCTCCAACTTTATATGGGTATAAATCTGCAATATTGAATATCGAAGATATTCCGATGCCATTCGGAAACTCAATCTCATAAGCATTTTTTCCGAATTTTCTCAAGACCTTGCATGGACCGATTTTCTTCATCTTTAATTTGTTGTATGTTCCTCTCAGGAACCTTTATTTTCTCAAGTGTGCCAGAACTAGATCACCAACTTCAAACTGAAGTTGTCTCCGATGCTGATCTACTCTGCGCTTATACTCCTGATTTGATTTCAGTAATCACTCCTTCACCTGGCTGTGAAGTTCCTTCATTGCCTTAGCAAATTCTTCCACACTTGCGCTCCTAGTAGCAGTCTATTCTGAATCTCGCAATTCAGAAAATCCTCTCAGCTGCATCCCATATACAAACTGAAATGGACTCTTCCCTGTACTCTGATTCACTGAATCGTTGTATGCGAACTCTGCTTGTGGCAATATGTGGTCCCAACTGCTGTGGTGCTCTGTCACCAAGATTCTCAACAAATCTCCCAAACTTCTGTTGACCACTTCTGTCTGTCCATCTGTTTGAGGATGATACGCAGAACTAAACATCAAATTAGTTCCCAGCTTCTTCCATAAGGTCCTCCAAAAATGCCCTATGAATTTAGAGTCTCTGTCCGAAACTATGCTTTTCGACAATCCATGAAGTCGAATAATTTCCTTGAAAAATAGATTTGCGATGTGTGTTGCATCACTGGTCTTCTGGCATGGGATGAAATGTGACATCTTGGAAAATCTGTCCACGACCACAAATATGGAATCAACACCTCTTTGTGTCGTCGGCAACCCCAATACGAAATCCATACTAATCGCTTCCCATGGCCTCTCTGGTATGGGCAATGGCTAATAAGAACCTGCATTCTGCTTTCTCCCCTTCAAATGCTGGAAAATTATGCATCTGTCAACAAACCTCTTGACATCTGCTTGCATCCCCGGCCAAAAATATGACTCTTTCAGCTTCGCGAATGTTTTGTCATTGCCAAAATGTCCAKCTAAGCCACCACTGTGCTTCTCCTTCAACAAGTTCTCCCTCATGCAGAATTTCGGGATACACAGTTGATTGCCTCTAAATAAAAATCCTTCCTGGATCATATAATCTATCCAAGGACTCCTGTCTCTGAGAACTGGATTCTCARCTGCTTCATATGCTTCTCCAAAATCTGCATCTACTGCGTACATGTCTATGAGATTTTCAAAACCCAATGTTTTGACTCGGAACTCCTGCAACAATAAACACTTCCCGCTCAAAGCATCARCCACTTTGTTAGCAGTACCCAAAATGTGTTTAATCACAAATGTGAAATTCTGCATATACTGTACCCATTTTGCATGTTTCTGATTCAACTTCTCCCGTTGAGTCACAAACTGTAATGCATGATTATCACTATACAAAACAAATTCTTTTGGGTTCAAGTAATGCCTCCACTTCTTCAATGCCTGTATGATAGCATAAAATTCTTTATCATACGTGGAGTATTTCAATTTCGCCTCATCCAGCTTCTCACTGAAATATGCAACTGGTCTATCCTCCTGACTCAAGACCGCTCCTATGGCAAATCCACTCATGTCACATTTCACCTAAAATGTTTTTAGGAAATCCGGCAACACCAATTGCTCTGTGATCTTTCACTTCAACAGATTGAAGCTCTTTTCAGCTTCTACTATCCAGTGAAAAGACTTATGCCGCTTCTTCACTGTATCCATCATCGCTGCACTAATCCCACTAAAATTCCTGATGAACTTCCGGTAGAAACTAGCTAAACCATGAAAACTTCTCACCTCGAAAATATTTCTCGGTGATGGCCAATTCTTAATTACCTCCACCTTATCCGGATCCATCCTCAACTCATTTGCCGAAATAACAAAACCCAAATAAATGAGCTCTGTCTTCATAAATGAGGACTTCTTCATATTAATCAATGGCTTCTCTTGCTGTAACTTCTTCATCACAATGGCCAAATGATTCAAGTGCTCAGCCACTGATTTACTGTAAATCAATATGTCATCCAAATAAATAATGACAAATTTTTTGATGAACTCCCTCGGGACTTCGTTCATCAACCTCATGAAGGTACTAGGTGCATTCGTCAAGCCAAATGACATGACTAGACATTCATACAATCCCTTGTTGGTTTTGAAGGCTGTGTTCCACTCATCACCTTCCCTCATACGAATTTGGTGGTATCCGCTTTTCAAATCAATCTTTGAAAAATACTTTTCCCCACTCAGGCAATCCATCAGATCATCCATTCTCGGCAATGGGAACCTGTACCTAATGGTTATTTTGTTGATCGCTCTTGAATCGGTACACATTCTCCATCCTTCATCCTTCTTTGGACTGAGTACTGTCGGAACAACACATGGACTCAAGATCTCTTTGACCAATCCTTTGTCCATCAAATCCTGGACCTGCTTCTTGACCTCTTCATTTTCCTGCGGTGTCAACCTGTACACGGATTTATTCGGCAAATTGGCTCCTGGTATGAGGTCAATATGATGACTCACAATTATCATCGGTGGCAAGGAATGAGGTAATTCGTCCACTATGATGTCAGCGAACTCTCCCAGTAGTTCCTAAATCTCATCTGGTAAATCATCCACTCTTGTGCTAGTTAGAAAGATCCTCGACTTTCTGACCACAAAGAATTGTGGATCTTCCTTCTTCTTAACCTTTGTAAGAAGTTCCTTCCCACTCATGAGAAGTACCATGTTGCTTACTTCCGGCTTCACCTCCTTATCCTTTATTGGAAGCAACATATGGGTTCTCCCATTCTTCTTCAGTGTATATGTGTTCATTCTCCCATCATGAATCACATTTTTGTCATATTTCCATGGTCTACCCAGCAATAAATGACATACATCCATGGAAATAACATCACATAGAATCTTATCATTATACCCTCCTATTTTGAATTCGACCAAGCATTGTTTAGTAACAGTTACCTGGTGTCCCTTCTGTAGCCACAAAACTCTGTATGGGCTTGGATGATCAGTCATCTCCAACTCCAGTTTCTCTACCATCTCTATAGATACGAGATTATCCGTGCTACCACTGTCTACGATGACCTTGCATACCATGTCCTTGGTCTTGCAAGCTATCCTGAACAGTCTAGTCCTTTGAACTAAGCTTTCCACCTCCTTCTCGAGTGTCAAAAGGACTTTTCGCATCATAAGCGATCTTCCGTCTTCAACATCTTCTGCTTCAACATCCCGCCTCTGTGCTTCTGCTTCTGCTTCTCCAATGTCCTTCTTTTTCTCTGGACACTCGTATGACTTGTGTCCATTCTTTCCACATGTGAAGCATGTGATTACTCCACCTCGGCCTCTTCCTCTACCTCTGGTACGAGGAAAAGTATTTGTGTCATCATATCCCCCGCTCTGCTCTGTATGATGCCCTCTCTGTTCAACATATGGCCCTCTCTGTGAGGTTCCACCTCTTTCAACTTCACCCTGAGGTTTCTTCCATTCCTCCTTGGGATTCTGGTATTTATCTTGGGAAACTGCTTTTCCTCTAGGATGGCTTCTACCTCGCCCTCACTGACCTTTCTTACGGCTCAAATTCTCTTCAGCTTTCAAAGCCATTTTATAAGCATCCTCCATAGTTCAGATGGTTACCATGCTCAATTCATCCTAAATGTCGTATCTCAGACCATTTAGATATCTAGAAACCTTCTCATCATCGCTCTCTCGATGACCTGCCTTGTTGTTCAGTCGATATAATTCCTCAGTGTATTCTTTCACTATCATCAACTTCTATCTCAGGTTTTGCATCCTCCCGAACAGAGTAATTTGATAGTCTCTTGGGATGAAATTCGCCTTCATCTTTGTGATCATCCTGTCCCAACTTTTAATCTTCTGCTTGCCTTTGCAACATCTGTCAGCTTGTAGCTCATCCCACCACAATGTTTCATGTCCTTTCAAGTGCGTAACAACATGTCTAACTTTCTTAACTTCTTTGACTTCTTCATAGTCTAAATATGTGTCGAGAGCTCTAATCCAATCTAGTAGCTCCTCTGCATCCAGATTTCCCTCATAAACTGGAATGTCCATCTTCACTTTTGCACCCATCCTGGTAATAGCTTTAATCAATCGCTCAGTTGATGCATCTTCGACTGCAACCTCCTCCTCGCGTTCAGCCTCTAATTCACTGTCTGAATCACTCAGATCCCCTACACCAGCTGTGCATCTCTGAGTTGTCTCCATGTCTTCGAGCCTTGCTCGGAGATCTCTCATTTGTCTCTCCATTTCTGTATTTTCTACCTGCCTGCCTCTTCTCCTCACCTCCCTATCTTCTGGATCAGGTGACTGTCTTTCTCTCCTTGGCGGCATGATGAATTCCTTTTTCTCTGCTACAGAAAGAAAAGAAATATTCCCGCTCTGATACCAAACTTGACGCAGCCGCACTCCTCAGAGCACGCCTGCTCACACAGGATCTTCTCTTTTCTCAGCCCGAAGAACTCCAAGGCTCTTCTATTTCCCTATCGGGAAATATACACCCACAGATTTTCTTCTCCTGCCATATCCTCCTTCCTTGACTCACGGAGGATCGGAACTCGCGCCTTCGCAAGTTCTCTGTTGATCACTGGGCTCTCAAATCCCCGAGACCTGATGGCTTTTGTCAACTCTGACTTTCTCTCACCTTATCAGGATTTATGTCCTTATCTCAGTTTCGCAACTCGCGATGTCGTGCACTTCGAATTGTCAACTCCCGATACCCGATGTGCCGAGTTTCCAATGCGCACGTGTGGATTAACCTTTCCACACCCCGTCCCTTCAATTGGGGTTTCAGATTTCACGGGATCGCGAATCCTAATGCCAAAGGATTCAGGACTTGTCTTTTCCCAATCCCCGACACTATGCCACCTGTCCTCCACTATCTCCTATTGTGACCCACACGACTCTCCTGTCGGGATATCGCGGATCACGATTCCAATGCACAATAGTTTCTTGTCTTCAAAAACTTCGATTCTTCGATCCTCAATTTCTCAGGATCTCCTGACATGCATCCTTACTGATGGAAGGTTCTGGGCTTGTCAGGATATCACGAATCGCGATATCGTAACTCCCGTTACAAAAACTTGGTGCTTCGACTTGCGATATGCCGATATGCGATGTCATGTGTAGATCTGACGGTCCTTCTCTCTCGGATCGATGACTCTACTCTCTCCTGAGCTTTGAACCTCTTCCACTCTTACACGGTAACCTCCCTGCACCTCCGTGAGATCCAATGGCCCATGGAACTTCGTGATACTTCCCCAAAGGATTATGACCATCCACTCTCTCTTTGACAATTCTGCGAAACGACTGTGTTCCTCTCCACATAACTCGTCCACCTGCGCACTCCTTGTGCAAAATTTCTCGCCAACCTTCAAGGTGCAACTTCTCTACGCTATCCTTCAATGAAATTGAAGGCTTATCCCTCCTGGACTTTTCACGACTTTTGTCTTCTTGGAAACCTTTTGCACGCACTCCTTGCGGCAAATATTCAACCTCGACTGAGTGTTGAAGTCCCTCTACTCTGTGCACTCCTGCAACAGCAGTCTTTCGATACTTCATTCAGAATCGTAACTCTGAGACTTCTCACTGGCCTACACACTCCTTGCATGACACTGTGCCTAACTGCACCTTTCGAGGGAATGAGAACAAAATCTATCTCTAATTGAACCCTTCTGTCAACGCACTCCTTGCGGACAATTCGACTGCACTCCTTGAAGGAATTCTTTGTCTCAATTAGAGAAACAATTGAAACTCATTCACTCCTTCCTCTCATGACTTCAATTCAATCATGAAATCATATACACAACATAAAAGAAAATGTAACCAGGAAATAAAAATTCGCGAGAATAACATCAATACACAGAGAAAACAACACAAACCATGAGCTTGAATCAAAGCTTTCTTCTATTAATTCAAATGCCTGTACATGGGTATTCTTCATACAATTCTCTGCATGCTCTTCTCACTCAAGCTCCTGTTACAATGATACAATGAGGGTGTCTATATCCCGTTTCCCTCTTGCGCTCTAAAGCTATCAAATCTAGAATTAAATTCCTATCTAACAACATTAAATCTATTAAATGTTGACTATCTACTAAGGACGAGAGCTTAAAGGCTCAAGGTCCATTTACAATATACAAAGTGTGCCTTCATAAATGGCTTCATTAAAGACTTGCGCAAAAATCCCTAAGTGTTTTTCAAAATTTGTGCTGGCTTATCCAGTTGTCCTCTGCTTCCGCGCTGGCTCGCTTGATGTGCTGGCGATGCTCCTACATCACGTGTCATTGATAACATTATCTTCCGATGTAATTTCTTTATTTAAAGATTTTTCATAATCTTATCTCGAAAAATAAGGTGATTTATTATTATCGCCAAGATTATTAATATCCTCATCAATCTCTTCAAAATCTTCTAGATCTTCCTCTCCAATGAAGTTTTCACTTTTGAAGGGGGTTGGAATTTTTTAATCTTCATTTTTAATTATTTTCTGTGGGGCCTGAGGATTAGGATTCCTTCTAAAATCCTTCTTGGGGAAATGATCTCTTTTCGATTTCTCTAGTTCCATTTTTGAGATTTTATTTGAAAGTTCTCTAATTAACCTAGCCATCTCGTCTATTTTATCTCTCGAGGATTTCCCTGATCTTGAGGGTCCACCTTGTTCTTTGAATTTCCTATTTTCTTTGTTCCTGGTTTCAATTTTTTATTTTAATTTCCCTGATGCCATCATGTTCGATTCAATCTCAATAGAATCATCCTGCATTTTAGTGAGATATGTTGATCTTCTTTCTCTCAACAATAAGGAAAAATCGGGATCAAAAGTGCCAGCAAAATTCATCTTTGTTGTGGGTTGTGAATGTTGGACCTCAACCGAGATTTTATTATACAACTTATTGAACCTTTGTATGAATTCTAAAACAGATTCTGAGTTTTTCTTTCTAAGGGCGTCAAATTTAGTCAGGTAGTAGAGGTGGTCCTTCCTCTCTCCCCATTGTCTAATAAAAGTTCTTTCAAGTTCCTCGTAATATCTTAGATATCCGAATGCTAAGGATCGGAACTAGGTTCTCACCTGTCCTTCGAAATTCTGAACGAGGAGTCTAGAATAGACATCTTCATGTTCTATTCTGAGGATGTCAGCAAATTGATCAAAGAAGTTTATATGTTCTTGGGCGGTCAAATCCCGTTCCCCTGTAAATCTCAGAAGACTTTTCATATAATTTTTGGGGAGATTGTGTAGGGGAATGGGGAGGACAAGGGGAGAATATCTAGCATCTACTTTAGCAAAGATTCCAGAAAGCAGGACTTGACCACCTGCTGGTCCTCCCGGGGCACCACCTTCAGCTCCAGCACCTCCTTGTGCAGCCATTGGTAGATTTGAGGCCGAAGCTCGAAATGCGTGAGGAGAATATTCTTGGAAATCTGGAGAGTAAACCTCAGGAAAAGAGAACGTATCGTATGAGAGGGGAAGCGAGACAGATCTTTCAAGTGTTTCTGAAACGTTCAACTGCGTAAAGTCAGGCTAACATATAGTATGTATGGATAAAAAGACTTGTCTAAGTGATCTTTGTGATTTTAAAATCTTTTCCGGATCGGAGACTGGTGAGGTATGCTTGCTGTTTGGGTTCTTTCTAGTGTTCTTTTGTCTAATAGCTAGTTTATTTATCGTGGAGTCGCCAAGTGAAAAATAAAGGTAGCCTTAGAAGGTTTTCTATCTTTGTTCACTATCAAAGAAAGAAAGTGTCAATGTCATTCTTCCCAGGCAAAAGATTCGTTTCTTCGTTCCCCAACAATGGTGCCAAAAAGATGTTGTTCCTGATTTTATACTTTAAGGCTGTAAAGTATACCGTCAAGGAATCCGTAAAGGTAAATATAAATAAGGAATAAGAATAAAAAAGGAAGGATAAAGAAGAATCAGTTTCTCAACTGTCTCTGTCTAGCTTCCCGTTGTTCTTGGATGCTAATATCTCTCTCAATAGCATCCCATGAACGTTCTAATTCAGCCCGATTAGTTGGTGTTTGTAGGATAGTATTAAATAGGTTTAAAGCAATACTGGTTTGATCTTGAAGACTAGGTTCAATGTTGGGTTGTCTGCTATTTGGTACAGTCATGGAGAGTAAAATTTTATTTAGTTGTGAAAGGATTCGATAAATTGTTACTTCGTTTTTTTAAGAGATGAGAATATGAAAAATAGTTTTGAAATTCAAAATAATAACATAAATACAATTGAGGCTGTTTCCTAGACTTGCAACAATTTGAGAATTATAAAATAACAAAGAAATACTACTGAAAAATATGAGGCTTTAATCAAGAAAGAATCTCATATTGTAACAAGACATAAAGAAGAAAACAAGATTTCTAATGAAATGTTAAATATCATGGTTCAAATGATCCACAGGTCTTAAAATTACTGATAGCAATTTTAGAGGAAAAGTTGTAAACAACTTGATAACCGAATCAATCTAAACTATAAAAGATGTATACAATAAATTTCAAATTGATCATTCATTAGAAAGACATTTAAAGAGAAACATAGAAAAATATGGTAAACAAGGTTAAAGAACACATAGCTACAAGTTGGCAGGATTCAAAATCTCATCTGTATCATATATCACAGTGGATTTGAAAACTTTTAATACAATCGGCTCTCTCAAAAAAAAAAAACCAAAAGCCATCTCTCAGTGTTCTGAAAATATATTTATACATGATCATCAAATATTTTCCTGTTGGTGATTAACCAACTTCCTAAACTTATGGTTACATAGATGAATAATGTCAAACCATTTACATTTCTTTTCTAACTACTTTATCATTCTAATGATGAAAATATTCAAAAGAGTACTTTTATGTTTGTGTTGACGAACTTCCTTCTTCGGCCTTAAGACAATGAACACATTTTCCCAAAAACTTCACTAAAACTCTAGGAGCCTCTGGTATCTCTTTTGCCTCAAATATGAAGAACTTTTTCTATAATTCAGGCAAACGATCTTCTATCATATTCCCTGTGAACTTGATAGTTTGCAAATTTAAGTTCGGTATCACCATCCACTTGTCGATTTCAGAGATATTGATTACATTAATTTTTGGGATCTCTACCTTCATTTCCTCCAAATATTCCTTGAACCTTAGCTGGTGCTTGACAATGTTAATTTCTCCTAATAATCTAGGACAATCATTTTTTCCAATATTCAATGACGTCTTTTCTAAGAGATCAAAAATCCCTTGAAAATCATCATTGACATCTCTGGTTATTATTTTATTTTCGGCCAGGTCTGCTTCCCATACTTTGAGTATTATATCTCCTTTAACCTGTTCTGAAACAAACAGTTTCTGAATCTTTCCGACCTCTTCCTTTGTTGAAAGGGATACTACTTTTTGGAAAGTCGTTTTGGCCGCTTTCACTTCTCTCTTTCTGAAGAACATTCTCCAAAGATTCATTTGTTTCCTGAAAGTAATTCTGGACAACTTCCAGATTTGAAAACACTTTCTGTTGTTCCTCTTCTATTTTCAAATGTACTCCCAATACTTGAGCTTGGAAAATTTCAAGTTCTACCACTTGATTTGTAATAGAACTAATCTTATATTTTAATTGTTTATTTGCTTCTTCCTACTTTAGGACCTGTGCCTGAGTGACATGTATTATCTGCTTTGCTTCCTCTAAGCTTGTCTTCATTTTCTGAATCTCTTGAATATCTTTTAATCTAGCTTGTTCTAGACCCTTTTTTATTCCCCAACTGATATTTCTTTTGGTTTCTTTCAATTTATCCTGTAGCTGAGCTATCGTTTGGTCTTTTTGTTCTAGCATAGTTGTCAAATTGCCCACATAATATAAATTTTCCAACGCTATAGCTCCCATCATGCCTGCTATCTCTGTAGAAAATTCTCCATCTTTAAGTTTCTTTCCATCTATAATGACCCTATGTTTTTTAACCATCCCGTCTCCTCTTGGATGGATTTCCCATTTCAAGATTGCCCTTCTCTTTTTACTGAAAAAATAGTCTGATGAAGGAATCTCATCTTTAGAAATTGGCTCCAAATCACTGACATACAGAGCTCCCTCATGGGGGGCTCCATAAGTGGACTGTAATGGAGTCAAGGAAGTAATGGGACTTCCAAGCTTTGACGATGTTGTTCTTTCTGTCTTTTCTGGAACATCCTTAGGGATTTATGGGGGTGTTTCTAGTTCCTTTCCCCTCCCTGCCTCTGATTCTTTTGTCTGGGAAATTTCTATATCTTGTGAAGGTATTCCAGTATCCTTCATCTTGCCTTTAGTATTTTCTTTGTCCTGTTTATTTGTTTCAAAGCCTGGGGGATGCCTTTCCTGCTCAAGAGGTGGGGTCGTAGCTTCGCCTTGCAAACTTTTAGGTAAACAACTTCACCTATGGTTCTGGGATGATGTGAAACCGATCTGTGAGTCAGGTGGCATGGCTTGTACTTTGTTCAATACATCTTCATAGGATTTAACATCCTTGAATACATCGTCATAGACATAGGTTTCATGCTCATAGGATTTTAGATTACAATGCATCAAATGCCTACTTATTACTTGATAGGGGTCATTCTTTCTGTGCTCAATAGCTACCAATTTTACTTCTTCTAATGATTCATCCTCTACTTTAGAATGGCCTAGATTCAGTAATGAAAATTTCTCGATATGTACAGGAAAAGTTGGCCATGACTTCGTCTGAGTTGGCTTTAGTTCTAATCCAATGCCACCCTTTACTATCTGTTGGGCTACTTCCCTGCACACCAATATGTCCAGTAGGAATTTAGGGAGTGCATAAGGGGGAATAGAACAACTGTAAACCCTAATGTAGGAAAAAATCTCATCAATAAACTAGTCGGCTGTTGCTTTAAGATTTTCTATGACTGTATTAGAAATGCGAGGAGGTTCGCATCTAAAAACTATTTTATGCATCAGAATTATAACTAAATGACAAATTTCATAAAATGCATCCTTAGCATTTTCTTCCCAAAGGGTAGAATGATATTAATGAATGGGTTCTGGACAGGTTATGTTCCAACTCCAATTCATTAAGGGAAAATGAGTCACATAGTAGATTGCATCCATAATGTATGCTGACATGTAAAAGGCCACTGATTGTCCCTTTGATTTTGCAACTTTGTAGTTTGAGATTTCTTGTGTTAGGTTATCTGACAAAATATTACTCTAGTTAAAAGCATACCCTTTTGAAGATTCTTCCAAAAAGGGCACCCAATCTGAATGAAAATGGCAAGGATATTTTCTCCCGAAAAGTCTACATAGCATAATGGATATGTAGACCATGTATTCATTCAAGGATGTTGTAGAATAAACCCCATGGGTATCGGCTCTAAATTTTGATGGACACCTCCACCATTCTTTAATCATATCAGGATAGGTCCGGTCTACCTTAGTGCATTCTTTCCTCTTAAACTCTGCTAAAAACTCAACATTAAAAGTATGTTTAGGATTTGGAGAGATTTTATACATTACTTGTATGTATTATGGCTTCAATGTGCCGACGATAACTCCTTGATCATTTAAGATGCTCCTCGTCGGGATATCAACCTTTTCCAGGGCCCAACTGATCATATCATTGTATGCCATGAGACGAGGGTGCACAACGATCTTATGAAGCTCTGATTTGACTATGTCCCGATAGTGATTCTCAGAATCAAGATGAGCATTCTTGAGTTCACATTCCAGAAATTCAGAGATTTGAATCTAAGATTTAATGGATTCTATAGCATGTGGCGTGGTGTCAGAGATGATATCTCCTTCTTGTGTGTCTTCACTCTTCTTTGGTGCCTTTTTCGGTGCCATGACTTTACGTTAAATGGAAAACCTGTCACAGAAAATGAATGAATGAGCTTAGCTGAGTGTTTCTTGCGCTTGATAAAATGAAAACACAGACATTCAAATGCTCTTTTAATTCATTTAAAAGTGACGGGATTGACACAGCTGACAAGAATTCAAGGCATTTAATGCAAAAGATATTTTACTGAGATACACATTAGTACCACGTATCACTAGTGATTTATTATTTAAATGGCCGTATTTTAGCGCCTTTGAATTTTTAAAGAAAACTCAGGAAATTTTACTCAATCGGAAATCGAAACATGAACGAAACCTTAAAAAGCATGATTATCATTAATCCTTCTTTGGAAAAAGGTTAATTGGTGCCAATCATAGATTAAGACTAAAGATTTTGTTTTTCGGGATTTCGGGGATCATGTTGTTAGGAAGTATGTCATTGATGAATCTCGATCTCCGAAATCGCGAAATCGCGATGTGTTAATTAAGACTTAAAC
>SNQJ01S0006308.1:52137-100174 GCA_010110895.2 Picea sitchensis | reverse complement strand
CCAATATCTCAGGGCACTAACTAAGGAGGATAGACCGTACCCTTAGCCTTACTACCCGACTACCCAGGTACTAGAGAGTATCTTCCCGAGTGCTGTTCTCGGTGACACTATATCAATTCGACGACCGATAGGTTTATCTACAGAGGGCTTCAGGAAATCTAGGTCGGTCTGTACACAGGTGTTGTCTGATGCGCTACCACTCGAAGGGGTACCAACATGGGTTACAAGGGTGGCCAACAAACGTGCGCTTAATAACCACTTGTATTTCCTGCATGTATGAATCCCTCAACCGCGGGTTTATGCGAGTAACGACAGATCTCTGTGGCTTAAAGACGTCGGAATACATCTCTACCCTGAAAAAAAAATACCCACAATTTCTGCCAAGGAAAGTGCTCTGATACCACTTGCAAGATACTAGATATATAAAATATGCAGAAACAGAAATGAAATGCTAGAAATGACAGAATAACAGTAAAATATCCAGCATAATCTTCACAATACACAGAAATGATATACGAAATAGCAACAAAAATAACACTTTGAATTAGATAGCAATGTTCCCAGGCCTCTTCGAGGGGGAAACCTCCAGTCGAGCAGCGCTCTGTTACAATAATATCCAAGCTAGGGTTTTTCATACCCTCGACCCTTATTTATACTAACTATGTCTATTAGGAGAAGCATCTAGAGGGAGATCCTTCTAGAAGCGGAAGCTTCTATTAGGTCTTCTTACATCCGCCTTATTCTATTTTATTGAAAGGTCTTATTAATATTGACCTTTATTACATCTGAATACATTGATCTACCTATGTGCGGGTTAGGACCTTAACACCCGAAGCCATCTCTACAAATCTAAACTCATCTTGTTCGACTTCCTTTACCTTAATCCTTTTTAGCGCTGCACCAGAAATGAAACTCTCGGTAGCACCAGGATCTATCAAAATATTAAGGGTTTGGTCAGCAACGGTACCTGACGTCTTGAGCACAGTCGACTAGTGATTTTCCTGGTGGTTATTCATCGTTGCATGAATCCAATGGGCCTTGCCCAAATATCCCACAATAGTGGGTCTGGCTGATCCAGATGCTCTAGTCCTCTCCACTAGGAAGTCGTGCTAGTAGTGTGTATCCCCACATGTCCAACACCCTTTCTTCGTTCTAGTACTCCTGGTACCCAAAAAAGAAGTCGACGGCCCACCAGCCTGGAATCCTAGTCTGTTCTGCTGAACAGGCCTAAACTATCGTGGTTGCAGTCGACGTTGTTGTTGATGTTGTGGTCCCCGGTAAGGAGCCCTCTACTGAGGCACTGGTTTTTGAGGTGTAGTGAAAGTGGATCCTCTCTGGAAGCCACTATATCCTGGTGTATGTTTGGCTAGTGTTTGATGCTGCTGCGCAACAAATGACACCTGCCCTACTGGTCTCGATGGAGTCCTGCTCTGAACCCCACTAATAAGCTCCTCCTCTGCTATGAGGACCTTCTAGATGGCATCGTGTAAGGTTTGAGGCATCCAAATCCTAACCTTTACACGTATGTTGACATTAAGGCCAAACAAGATCCTGTTGACCTTAAGTTTCTCGGTATTAAGGTGTGGAGCATACCGAAGAAACTCCATAAAACAGGCCTTGTACTCGGGCACCGTATGGCCGCCCTGTCGTAAGGTGTTGAAGTCATTGAGATGACACTCAATGAATTCCTCTGATAGGTACCTCTCTCGGAAGCGTTCCTCGAACATTTCCCATGACACGTCTTCGACGACCATGTTCAATTATCACAGGAGTGTCTTCCACCATAGAAGAGTGCTCCCCTTCAGTTGAAAGACCGCCATGCGTACCTTCATGTTGGAGGTATAGTCGCGAAGTGAAAATCACATCACCATATTCTCCAACCATGCCTCGGCGGCTGAACCGTCTGGGGCACCAAAGAACTCGATAAATTTGACCTTCTTGAGTTCACGGTGAATGCTACCAGTACCGACCGGAGCGTGGTGGACCCTCAGGGGGTGGTGACACCCTAGCCTCATCTCTGTCCAAACGGCTAATCAGTGTCTCAGACATCCGTTGAAAGGACCTCATCATCCCAACCACATCACCCACTGCTATATTCTCCCGCCCGACAACCTGTTCATCTCCCTCAGGGTTAGACCCCTTAGGCATGGATGCTACTGGAGGCATCATGACTCCTTCCCTAGCACCCCATCATTTTCCTCTACAACGTCCTCTAACCATGATTACTTGCATGAATAAAAGTCAACTTAATTAGCAACATTATAATCAAATATTGTATCAACGAAATCCATAGTGTTCCCAAGTCGTGGGTTGAACTTGCTCTGATACCATAAATAAAGACCCTAATCGTACGACTACAAGTGAAGTAGAAAGTGAAAAAAAATTCTTTTATTTTTAGATCAGGAAGGAAACGACGACAAAAGTTAAACCACACAACCTAATGACTAACTTCACACATGCAGATCAGGCAATAGACAACTACGACTCCACGCACTAGCACAATGAGCAACTGGGTGAAACATGCATAAATCAACAGATAGAAACTACTACCCGCCCGACACAAACATGACAATTCCTACAAGCTAAAGGAAAACATCCATAATCTCGACACAATGGCCTCGACGACCAGTAACTAGAACCTCTATGGCACGCAAAACCAAACGCATGAAGGCGTTACGACCCAAGCGCCAAAAACAAATGTACAACGATCAACAACACCCACAATGGAAAGCAAAGACTCCAGCCAAGTTATCATTCACCTCTATCCAATAGGGCATGCCATGATCCCTTCATCAGAAATCATGTCATCCCCAGGTGATAGGTGTGACGATAACCCTGGCACAACATAACCTATCTGGACCAAGGACTCAAGATAAATCCAATGCGCCAGGAGCCGAAATAACTAACAAGAAGACTATGCATACGCCCTCAAGCAACAAGTCGACAAGACGCAAGATGACGTTATTCAAATAAAATTTGTGAAATCTATTACACAACTTCGCCAATAAACAAAACCATTATCTGTTAAGCCAGATGCCTAAGTGTGAAGGACTGAACTATTATCAAGTTACTCGGGTCATAAATGTTATCATAAGGTAAATTAAAAAAAGTGCTTAACAAAATCAATAAGATGACTAACAATTACCTACTGACCATTAATAAGTGGACTATTGATCTACGCTTCTTATAAAATAATCGACTTCGTGGTCTAAATTAACAAGTCTAAATTAATCAAAATTAAAACTATATATAATTGTTGTCACACTAACAGAGCTATTCCGAATGCATTGATGGCATGCAATTAACACTATTCACAAGTCTAATTACCCATGTTGACCAGTCTAAATTAATCACTTAAACAATGTTAATAGGTCTTAATCAACAACATTAACAATATATAATAACATTGAAAATATCAACAAGATTAACAATATTGACAAGTCCAAATTTCATCATTGGCATGTCATTAACAATATCAACAATATATATTAATCGTTGTTCACTAAAACACCATTGTTGTCTAATCAATGCATGAATCGCTGAAATTATAAATCACTATCATTTAAATATAAGTTGTTGTCCTTTCAAACTGAATAATTATAATGAAATCACTATCTATGGATGCAGATAGGATCTATATAATAAATGTGATATATAACAATCTGTATAATAAAATCACCATCTATATGCTCTATAAAATGAGGTGCTATCTACGTCAATTGCAGTCTGCAATCAATCGTTGCCTGCATACGATTGGTTGTCTATATAATCAATGCCATAAAAATACTAGTTGTCAGGCATATCGTTGTCTAATTAACAGAAGGAGGAAATTATGGACATCATAATAATATGTTGTGAGGTATCACTATGTAAATAAAAATACAGGGTTAATGTTGTCCAGATTATAAGGCATGTTGTTTTTCAATATGGTAATCGTTGTCATCAAATGAAGTGTTGTCTATCCAGAATAAAAATTGTGTCGAACATTTATAAAAATGTGTAGTCTATTAAATAAAATTGTTGTCGGTTATATATAGACATTGCTTAGCACATCGACATTAATATATCTGTAGTCATAAGCAAAATCGTATTGATAATTAAGTTGTCCCATTCACGTTGTCTTTCCAATTTGCATATTAAATTTGCAGTATCTTTGAGTATAAAAATTCTTTACCAAGGGAGATATAAATTGTTGACCCACGTTAAGACGTTGTCGAAGTCATAAAATGAAATCGAGGGTGTATGTAATAGGCAAAGTGCATAATGGTAAAGCTCGCACAGTAGATATGAATTCGTGGGGTGGCTAAAGGCTAAGAAGGGTGGATCGATTCCCAGCACACAGTGAACACGTAGGCATCAAGTAAAAAAAAGGGGATTTGTTGTTGACCAAGTTAAAAAAACGCAGCATTCCAAGTAAAGGAAATCATTGTGGTTTACCATGGAGAACGCCCAGAAAAAAAAATAAAAATGAAATACCCAGGCATTGAAGCATTGGGTTTGACAAAAAATCGTGATAAAAAAAGGGGGTGAAATCGCAGTCACGCAATGAATGAAAATTCGCATTCAAATAAATGTGTGACATAGTTGAGGAAGGCACGCTATCAAATTCATTGTGATTTACAATTCATGGTGGAATAAAATGTTGATATATAAAGTCAATATCACAGTGATATAAAAACACAGTGATACAAATTCGTAGTGATAAAAACGTAGATATATAAAAACTATGCATGATGCCAAAACCGTGGATCAGAAATTGTGCAATGTGGCAATAAAATCGTGGATTGAGAAATGTGTAGAGGGTATTTACTATTTACAACTAGTTGGGTGTTATCATCAAGCTCGTTGGGTTTCATTCAAGAAAAATAAAATGCTGAGTTTTATTATAAGACATCGCAGTCAATAAAAGGAAAAAAAAAATTTGTCATGAAGACTCAATATCAGTCATAAGGTAAGTTAAAAGTTGTTTTCCATTCCCAAGTTTAAAATGTATAAGCGATAGCTGATTAATAAATAAATATCTCTGCACAACGAAGGGTAAATTCACAGTCTAAAATGTATGAATAAAGTTAAATTCGCAGGGTAGATTCGCCATCCAAATAATCAATTGCAGAGGATAATTTCATGGTTGAAAGCTTTCAAGGAGCCACGGATTCGTAGTTTTTACATATCCTGATCACAGAGTAAAAGAGGGAGTTGTGGTGCAATTTAAAATTCAATCGTTGTGTGTAAGATGCCAAGGAGAGTGGGTTGAATGTTGGGTAAATGTGGGTGAAAACGTAGAGAGAAAAAATAAACAATACATAGGGGTATTCAATCGCAAGAAGGCACAATACAATCCATCAACCAGGAACAATCAATAGGGGTAGACAGCCGGGAAAAAACATCATTTTCTCATCATCCACGCATAGAAAAGCAGGGCATTAGAATCTATAGGTCGCTATGCACCGATGTGACGACCGTCGATTCAGCTCCTGGCTGACTACTCAGGCATGGACTGATGATCTAGGGATGCGGACGAAGGATAAATCACAATCCTTTCATAATAATCAATAAAACAAAACAAAGCATTCATAGCAATCAGGGATCGGGTTGCCAAGGAAATCAATTCAAATGCAACAAGCGTAAAGCTATGATGACCTTAAATTCTTGATTAAAAATGTCGAGTAAAACACATTTCTTTACACAATATAAGTACAGTAAGGAAATCCCAAGAACAAAATTAATCAACCTTTCAAAATAACGCCTGTGTACCGTAGCCCAAGGCGACCGCTCCGAGTCATTGTCCCGCGCGCGCTCCATCCTGTTGAAATAATGTAACTGTGAAGAGTATTCTTATTATTATTGTTATTTTATTCATAGGATTAATCCCCATTGAGGATTAATCATGTTGGTAATTGTATTAGGACCAAATCCCCTCTTGCGGACTGGTCAATAGACAATTATAATAGGCAAAATAAGAAGTTGGCCCCAACAGTTATTATTGAGACCCAGAATTAAATCAAAGGTGGGTTTACCCACCCAAAGTGAGAGGTCGGCCCTGCCAGTGAAGACCCTTCACACGTGCCAGTCTTGTATATAGAAAGAGGCTAGCGCCTCACTTTATCACACAACACACTTGCTCATTCTTAAGAGAATGAAATTTTAACTTACCGGTGAGAGAAAGAGTGGCGCATCTTTTGTGGAGGACTATTTGTATTGGTTTTGAGTTATCTCTTGAGGCGCATCTTTTGGAGAGGACTATCTGTATTGGTTTGAGTTATCTCTTGAACATTGCATTAGCAATTTATGATAAGGAAGTTTTTGCTGGGTTTTCTTCCCCTAGAGGGTTTCCCAGGATAAACGTTGTGTCTCTTGTGAATGTGTATTTCTCAATGATCTTGTTCTTATATTGCTCTTATCTATTGAAATGCAAAGAACTACAATAATGGCATAAACATTAACACATCCATCTCTCACTTGCCAACTGATGGGACTTCACCGGTACCTCCCAGCCAATGCTAGGGGTAATCTTCTTCCCCCTGAACCCCCCGAGCCACAAAGGGACCATGCACACTAAAACAAGGAACAACTAGCACTCACCTTGCCTCGCAAGGTTGAGCTACTACTTGTTACCCGATATGGGTATCCCAACTCCCACGAGATAAGTCAGTCAAGAAATTTTTTATGTAGCGTAACGTTACGCATGAAGAAGAGATCCATACTCCTCCTCCTCCATCATTTTTATAGATATTCTAAGTGATTTCTTCCCCAAATTCCCATTTAATTTATTTTTCATTAATTTAATTCAGAAAAAACCTCCCCCATACACATGTCACCCATCGCCCTAGTTGCACCAGAAATTAATTTCATTAATTATTTAATTACTCCTATTTCCCTCAACCACCTAAAATCATTCCTAAAATCACTCCTTGGTGTCCCCATATTCCCTTACACATTTTAAATGACTTACGCCCTTACTAAATTCCTAGTTGAGTTCAATTTAGAAAGTTCTTAAAGGCAAGATTCCTTACTAAGTTAGTCATTCTACTTTTTCCTTATGTTTCCATTTTTCTTTATGTTTCCCCTTTTTCCCTTAGTTTCCTATTTCTTATAAGTTTCCCTCTTTTCCCTTCTTAACTAAAACTCAATTTAGAAAGTGTAGAAAAATCAACTTTTTCCCCTTTTTCTTTTTAATTAATAAATTTTAATTAGCATATGTAGAAAAAACAATCATTCCCCCTTTTATTTTCTTTTTTAAATTAATCCCACAAAGTAATTTGATTTTAATAAATTAATTCAATTTCTTACCCCCTTCTCATCACATGTTTAATGATTATTATTATTATTATTTACCACAAGTATCACTTAGACCTAGATTTTAATTTCCTAGGTTGGGCGACATTTTTATTAGGGAAATTATTTTTAAATATTTCTTATCACATCATTCGTTCTAAGGCCATCTAGGTTTATTCACTTATTAGTTAACAATGTGACATGCCCTTCAAGATGCACTAGGTGCTCCAAGGGTGCCACTCGCCTCATTTTGTTTCCCTTGCGCGACGTGCCCTTCAGGACGCACTACGTGCTCCAAGGGTGCCACTCGCCTCTTTTCATTTTTCTTGTGCGACGTGCCCTTCAGGATGCACTACGTGCTCCAAGGGTTCCACTCACCTCTTTCTGTTTTTCTTGCATGGTGTTCCCTTCAAGACGCACTACGTGCTCCAAGGGTGCCACTCGCCTCTTGACTGACTTGGTAGACATAAAAAAACCCTGGAGTCAATATTCTGCCAGGTGATCTTGTGGGAGACTAAGGGATTCTAAGGAATAAGTCCCTTGCCTTATTGCGCGCCCCTTAGAATCATCATGAGCGACTATTGCAGCCTGCCCTCATGGCATCGTGGGTATTCTCGAACTAGGTAATTGTTAACCTACAGTTTGATCCATTGAGGGAGTGCTAGTAGGCTATGGCAGGGATGTTTTCCACACCTCTCCCTGAACGTCTATGGTTGTCATGCATGACCCCTCTACTCCACATGTGAGTCTGGTCTGCAAGCTATCGTCAGCCTGCATCATCAATGAATCATGTCAGAAATAAAATCAATCATCATAACATCTAATCAGATGTACATATGTCATATCAACAACAATCAAACCCCAATAGTCCACTTCCTGACTCGATCTGGAGTCCAAGGGGTTTCATCGATGCCTCTGCATCCTCGAGGTCCAATGCACACTCAAGAGAACCCAGTCAATAGCACATGTCTATGTAAATACACAAAATAACATATAATCACATCCATAATGCCTCATAATCATAATCAAATGGCCAATAGTATAATAATCAGGATCACTTGCAAGCAAGTGTCATCAAAGAATAAGTTCTCTCATTGCACACAAGAGCGGGATGTTACATTGGGCTTGAAGGGGCATTGTGTAGGCACCATTGTAGGTGAAGAAACAATATCTTCTTTCTCTTCTGCAATTTTCTTCTGCTGGATAAAAGATGTTGAGGCTGCAGTGGTTGTAGTGGCCTTCTATATATCCTTTGAACAAACTATGAAGAGGTTGAATTTTGCAATATTAGATATTACCTTGTGGCACTATTTTGGTGGAACGATAGTCAGAACTACCTCTAGTATCCTGTAGAGATGACCCCCCGTAGTAATAATTACATCACGGGGTCGAGACTCATAAACATCATGACATTTACACATATATGGTTGGCCCAAAATAACATCACAAAAATCAAGAGGGGAAACATAACACACTACCTCATCCTTGAAGGGTTGGATGTCATAGGACATGCGACACTATTGGTTGACACGAAGATCTCATCCCTGGTGAAGCCACATGATGTTGTATGGTTGCAGGTGTGGTGTTGTCAACAACCCAACTATTTGATGACCTCAACTAAGATGAGGTTCTTCTGTTTGTCTCTATCAACAATGAAATGCAATGGGGTCCCCTTCACCCACATCAATGAATGGAAGTATAGCTCCCCCTCTTCAGGATCTATGGGTTCTTCTGGTTGAATTGTTGCAGTCGCGACAGTAGCAGTGGGGTCTACATTGATGATCTGTCTTTTTTCATTATTTTCTGGATCAAATTTTGAATCAGGGTTCGGCTCCTTGTCTTTGATCTTTGTCACCAATGATTGTTTCAAGAAATATTTATCGGTGTTGTGCCAAGGGAGTTTGTGGAATTCGCACCACTTCCCAGTGTCATTCTTCGTCTTTCCTTTACCCTTACTTTCTATGTCTTGGACTAGTTTTTGGGAGGTTGTTGGTTAGGGACATATTTATCATTCTTTGGTTGTTGCAGATTTGCATACTCGAACTCCCATTTGTTTTGGTGCCTAAATTTCTTCTTGATTTTGATAGCATATTGATAAGCAAATCCCAATGAAGAGATGTTTAGGAAATCCATTTTTGTTTGGATGTACCTATGCAGAGCCCCACGGTATTTTAGAACTAGATGTCACTCAAAGTCTTTGATACCCAGCTTGGTGTGGAAGGTATGGAAATTATTTGTGAACTTCGTCACTATTTGGCTCTTCTCATGTCGCAATGTGGTCCATATCATGTACTGGTCTTCATAGTTATCAACAGGGTAATATTGTTCCTTGACCGCATCCACAAAAAAATCCCAAGTGGGATTGGCCCTATATATTCCATATTCCTTTGTGGAACTTTTCTCCCAGTAAGTTTCCTGCCAATGTTTGACTTGGGGGGGAGCCTTGAGGAGTGTGAAGGTGATATATTCCATGTCGGAAAAATTGTGAACAGAGAAATAACCTTCTAAAATATTTAACCATTTTTTTAGGGCATTCACATCTATCTAACCTTCAAGTATGAGAATATCAAAATTAACTTGTACCTTGAAGGGAGAGGTTCCTCCAAAGTGGATTCTTGATGAAGATGTGTCTGTTGTTGTCGGTAGGCATTGAAGGATGTGGGAAAAATTGTCCATCATTCTGTCACTTTGTCGTGTGAAAGCTTGCTTAAGAAACAGGTTAATAGAATCTTTTTCTCTGTCATTTTTCTTTTCTTCCACCATGGATGGTTTCTTCGGCGTGCGAGAGTGATTGTCCTCAAGAGAGACCAGCTTGAGACCCAACTTGCTATACTCGTACCTTGTTGGGGAAATGCATTGAAAAATGATCAAGAGTAGCCTGCTCTGATACCACTGATCCAGATTATTTTCAGAATGAAATGAAAGCAGAGATATTACAATGAAGTGCACATAAATATTACCATAAATAGAGAAATTCAGTAATACATGATTTCTATTAATGAAAGAAATGTACACAGAATTTAAAAATACAAAGTGAAAGACTCGCTAGAATGGTGGTGGATTATCTTTGAGAATATATGTGACGGATATGCTCATTCGCAAGAAGATGAATACAATGAGGCTCTAAAGTCCTTTTTATAATAAACATGAATATCAAAACCCTAGACATCCAAAAACCTAACCCTAGGAGATGAAGCACCAAAAGTCACGTGGGCCTCGTAGGGGTAAGTTAGTACATCAACTTCTCGGGATTGTAGCTTTTGCATACGATCTATGTTTTAGGTGTGTGATATCCCATTGGAAAGGTATTTTTGAGAACTACACATTATGCCATAAAAATTTGACTCCATCTACAGTTTCACAGTGGAAATCCAAGAAAACATTATTTAGGTCCCCAAAATAGCCTTGAAAGTATAGAAAGATGTACTGACATGAAGACTTCCAAATTAAGTCATTTGGAATAGGTGGGAGGCCACCATTATCAACCTGGATGTTGTGTAGGGCTTCAGAACATCCCTAGAAGTGCATTTTTATCACACTAAGTTTCCTTGTGTCTTTAGTTTGATTAATACTTTTTTAAGCCTTAGATTTTAATTTTTTGAGTCTCATCCTCTTAAATTTTGATGTTAGGTTCATCTTAGAAGATTAAAGTTTTGAGTCATAGTTCTTGTTTGCTCCTTAATTTGGTTTATGGTTCTAGAACATCTTTAACTCATGACTCATTTTTGGTCCTCATCATGACTTGTCCCTAAATCGACTCCTCCCATTGCTAAATTGATGTGACTCCTCTTTCTCTTCACTCATGACCTAGTAAGCATGACGCATTGTACACGCTTACTTGTCCAATCATTTTTTGATTTGGAAGCGTTGCCTACTCATCAGGCAGTTTTGTAGTGCCTTTCATGTTTATAATCCATCCACTCCAAGTCATGATTGCCATGACTGAGACCGTGTCCCTTATTTTCAGTGCCAAACGTTTGTTAATGTGCTTTCAAAAGATCTTGCATTTATGATCCTTGGTAACGATTTCTTAATTTTGAAAAGTTTAGCAGTGTTGCACTACGTAAGTTTTCCAGTTTTGATCAAGCGACTGCATGCCAACTAAATCTGATGTTGTGAAAGATTCCAGGGCCGAAGTTTCCTCAATTTCATCCCATGATCGCGTTGAAGAGCTCAACAGGTGTCGACTTTACAAGTATCTTGTGAAGCCTCCTTTGCATATTAATTTTCTCAGGAAATTTATGCTCGGGTTTTCGGTTTGTTAAGCCTGAAGGGTAGTAAGGAAGCCATATTTGCATACCTGAAAATGTCCTTCCCCGTGTCCATGGTCTGATTACTGTTGTTTTCTTTAACCATTGAAGTCACAGGCATGTAATAGCTTATCCTCTGTGTATGTGTTGTGCTACCCAGAGGCGTTTCTCAAACCCTCTGTGTTTTCCTTTCTCCCTTTCATCATGTACAAAGAGCCATTCTAGATTACCCCTTCACAGTCTATGCTCTAAAAATCTTGTACAAGTCTAAATGTTTATTTCCCATAGTCAAGCTCAGCTTTCTAAGCATTGTCAATTTTAAGGGCCATCTTTGTACATTTGAAACCTGAATTGAAGCTTTCTGGTCATTAGCATCCCTTAAGCCTTCCAAGAATCCTCATTTTTTAGTCATGGAGACCCCTCATTCAAAGAAAGAACACAGAGGTGGAAAGATAGTTAGGACAAAACCTGTGGACATGCGCCTTTTTGACATAGAGCCCATGGAAAGGGAGATATTTCAAAGAGAAGGATGCCTCTCTTTCTTCCAGAATATGCAGAGAGGCCATCCAGAGGTAGAAAAACCATTTGCATTAAATTTTGCTGGCAAGAAAACTAGAGTTGGGGATTTGGAATTTGAGGTAACTGAAACCTCCATCTCAGCTGCAACAGGGATTCCCATTTCAGGTGAAAAGTGGTTCAAGGCCATGGTTTTGAGTTCACCCTTTGTTAAAGATCTCTTCAAGCCTGAATATCAATCCAATGAGTTGTCTAAAAGTATGCCAAGGAAGCAATTGATCGAGCAGTTTGATAGAATTTTGAAGATCATACAGAGATATTTTACTTGTGAAGGGAGATTTAACACCTTGTATCATTACCACATAAGGTTTTTGTTACATTTTACTGGTAAGATTGAGATGAATGTTCCTTATTACCTATTGCGAAGTATAGGTAAAATTTCATATAGGGTGCAAGCCAAATCTAAGGATGTGGATTCTAGCCTTTTCCACTCTAGATTGATCAAAATGTTAGTCTCTGAAGAGTTGGGAAAGAAAGATATTTCATGGGAGAATTTTGTGGTTACTTCTAACTTCAATTTGGACCCAGCACCTACTCCCCAATCACAAATTTCAGTTCCTTTAGCATCCACCAGTACTAAAGCAGGTATCAACAAGAAGAGAAAGGGCAGAGCCCCTGTTTCATAAATCAACAAGTAGGTCATGGAAGATGAGGAGGAGACTTGTACTTCTCCATATAGATATTTCTCACCCCCACCTCCACCAAGGTTAGAAGAAGTTCCTTCCTCTACCAAGTTGACATCTAAGAGAGGAAAGAAGCTTCTCTTTCCCTCTTCTCCTCCAACAGTCGAAATCAAGGGTAAAAGACCTTTCACTAGGCCATCAATTCCTACGGAGGTTTTCAAAGAGCAGTCTTTACCAGAAACCCCTATGCATAAGGAGAAAGGAAAAGGCATTGAAAAGATTGTGGAGGAGAAATCAGAAACCCCTATTCAGAAGAAGAAGGGTAAAGGTACAAAAATACCTTTGGAGAGGAAATATTAAGTCTTTGTGAAAGATTTTGAAGATCCTGTGAAGAACAAAGGAGAAGTTGTTGTGCAAGAGAAGAAGCATAAAGGAAAGGGTTTTGAGAAGGCTGAAGAAACGCACAAGAAAATTCATGTACAGAGGGAAGAAGAGGATGAGAAGATGCCTGCTGAGACTGTGCATGTATCTACTCCCCCTAGTGATCAAACCTTCAAGATACTTATCAGACAACTTAAGGAGTCAAGAAAAGAAGTGGATAAATTGAAAAAGGAAGCCATGTCTAAAAGAGTCAAGATGACAGAGCTTATGGATGGCTAAATTCATACCCTTGACTTGGCAAGATTTGCAGCAAGGAGGAATCAACCCCTACATAGACAGCTCCAGAACCTCTACAGGAAGAACAGAGGTTTCCAGGCTCAGAACAGGAAGCTAAAGGCAGAACTGAAGCATTTCCAAGATGAGGTAGCCCAAAGAAATTTACAGGTGTTGGTTGAGGCCTCCATTGAAGATGACAAACCATCATATAAGGAGAGAACAACTACATTGAAGAAGCCTACCAATGCTAAGAAGAAGAATTATGTTGAGTCAATTGAAGATACTCTTTCTACCAGAAAGAGTGTGAGGCTAAGTGTCAAGATGAAAAAATAGTTGGTAAGGTGTAAGCTCCATTTTTGGGGATTGTTCCTTTTTTGGAGGGTTAACTAATATGCAAATACTATATTTTCCATCTATATGGGCTTCTAGGCGTTTAGCTATATGAATTTTGAGTTTTTTCTAAGTGTTAGCTTCACTCAGTGGTAAAAGCACCACCTATGGCATAGTCAAGGCACCTAAGTAAAATGGTTTTGTCATCATGGAAGGACACAATCTGGTCTGCACTTGTTCAAGATTCAAAGACGTTGTGTTTTCGCATTGCTACCCAAACCTGTATGCAAACGTAGCGTAAGTGGCACTGCATAATATTCCACAGAGCGAAGAATTGGTATACGGGTGCAACACAGTGGTGCTACCTACAGGCGCTACGTAATATTTGGCAGGGAGCAGGTTTACACACAGGCACAACATAAGGGCGCTACCTATAGGCACTACCTTATATTTCAATAGAGGATAAATAATGGTGCATATGCAGCACATGGGCGCTACCTTCTCTCGTTGTTCCGTTTTAGGGTGCGCTATCCAAAGTTGCTACTCAAGGAAGTTGCCAGCAAACACCAAGAATCTAGGATGACTAGGCCAACATCCTTGGATAAGTTGATGATGGAGAAAGTTACAGAAGTAGCATCTGGCATGCTAAGGACAACTACAGGCTCCAAAAGGACACATGGAAAAACAGGAGTTGAGAAGCAAAAGAGGATCAAATCATTTAGAAGCATGACTGGATTAGTCACCAACATTTTCATGTTTTATATCATAGGTTGTTTTCTTAGTTGTTAGAAAAAATAAATGTTTAAGAGATTTTCAAGGGAAGGAGGCCAGCTCATACCTCCAGTCGTTGCCTCCCTTTTTGTTATAAATAGATAGATCAATTTCTTTAGTAGGTTCAGATGGTTGAGCAAGGCTCCCTTTATTTTTGTAATATTTTGATGAAGTGACTATGATCTAGTGATTTACTGGACTTAAGAATTTTTGGCTAAAAGAAATCAGCTTCCTTTCCAGTCTATTTGCTTCAGTTGCTAAATGTTCATGCTTTGAAGGATTCACATTAATTATTGTGTTGATGTGATGGTGGATGTTTGATCATTATATTATCATGATGTTTATTTATTTTTCTTAGTTTCTGATGTCAAGAAGATCTTGTGATTAGAAACTTTCTTCCTTAGACTTTTGTAGACCTGATGTTTGTAGCAGTCCCTACACTCCTCTCACTCAAGTGTTCCCTCTATTCATACTTACTCCCAAAATACTGGTAGAAGTTAGCCAAG
Organism: Picea sitchensis; assembly: GCA_010110895.2. Taxonomy (NCBI): domain Eukaryota; kingdom Viridiplantae; phylum Streptophyta; class Pinopsida; order Pinales; family Pinaceae; genus Picea; species Picea sitchensis. The sequence continues at coordinate 85,186 of SNQJ01S0006308.1, read as the reverse complement.
ACCTTAATTGTTGGTGCATTCTAGCCCTGTTGTCTGAGTTAGAACATTACCATTTGAGTCCTTTTCCATTTGACCCGTTAAAACACTCTATCATTCACATATAACTTGATGGGTATTGGGCTTGCCTTCCATGCAATCTGAAGGTGACTCCTAGTGCTAACATTCTTGGCACCATTTCCAAGGAATGATTTGAATACTTTTACTTGGGATTAAAATGACACAGTATTTTAGTTCTAAAGGTGCATTAGAACTCAGTACTTTGAAGACTGCAGACTGCACCTGGCAACTCCTTTGTTTCATCTCTAGAACCTAAAGGCAGACATATGAGATCAAATCCACAACTACCTTTAGTACCACCTGAGGTCGACCCAAAGAAGATAATCAAGAAGGGAAAATCTTCCCAAAAACGTTTTTATGCTGCTGCTACAAGTGCTTTTGGTCAGTTGCTTGATTCTACTCTTGATACTCCAGTTGTTTTATCAAGTAAGATTCCTTTATCTTCTGCTGAAGTATCTAAAAAGCTTGATTTTGAAGAGTTTCTTGTTGAATACTCTTCCTTTGAGACTGAATTGAAAGAGGAAAACATTGATATATTTTCTTCCCCTGATATTGAGAAGTGTTTAAGTCTTGATAGTTTTGAATATTTCCGTACTTTAGGTTTTGCTACACCTCTTTCTATTAAAACTTTTGTTTCTAAAGAAGTAGGAACTTCATCTCCCTCCTAGACCTTACCATCCTCTTCAGAAACTCAGCCTCCTATTGTGAAAAATGAACCCCCCCCCTTCATCTATTCCTTCCTCTCCTACTATACATACAGTTAAGTCTCCTTCTCCTTCGTGTTCACCAAGAATCCAAAATCAAATGGCAGTTGTTAACCCCCCTGCTAATAGGATGGATGCCATAGTGGCTGCAAGATATGCTCCTCTACTTTTACCTCAACCACTAAATTCCCTTCCGCCTCGATATTATTTGAAATACATGCCTAAGTTTATGGGAGAAGAACATGTAATAGCTGAGGAACATCTTGTTTCCTTCTATAGCTATGAAGATAACCAAAATATTGAAAATGAAGATGTTTGGATGAGGGTTTTCATCCAAATCTTGTTTGGTGAGGCTAGGAAGTGGTTTAGGGGTCTAGCCCCTGGATCCATTACTAGTATTGAGGCATTGGATAAGCCTTCTTGAGGCATTGGGGTGACAAAAAGGATTTTTTGTACTACATCACTAAATTTGGGTCTTTAAAAAGGAAAGAAGGAGTGTCTGTCTCTGACTTTTCTAAAAGATTTAACAAAATGTACAAAAAAATCCCTGATGAGATCAAACCCACTGAAACCATGGAAAAAATCACTTATGCCAGTGATTTTGATTCTGAATTTTGCCTCCTTTTGAGGGAAATAAGGTCACCTTCTTTGGTTCATATGAAAGATGTTGCCTTAGAGGTAGAATCCAACATAGTGGAATCAAATAAACTAAGGGGAAAATCAGATAGGGATAGGAGGAAAAACAAAGCTGGAGCTTCAACTTTTGATTCCTCTGTTGTCCATTCTCAAGTAGATGAGCTGACCAAATTAGTAAAATCTCTCTCCACTGAAATTGAGAAATTGAAATCAGAAGGAAGAAAGCCATATAGAAATGCTCAAAACACTGAAAACAAAGGTAATTTTAGGAGACCCAACAATGCTCCCCAAATCCTTCCCAAAAACAGAGAGAGATATGATCAGAGGGTACAATATCCTTTGTAAAATAATTTAGTGGCAGATGAAGAAGAAGAGGAGGTTGAAGCTGATCCTGAGATTCATTGTTTAGGTGATACTTTCCCATCCCCACACTTGACTCAATCCTCTTATGAGCAATCTTTAATGGATATTCAAATTAATGAGTTAAGAAAGGGGGATAAATCAAAGGAGAATCCTGATAGATATAATTTGAGATCTAAGAAGAATGTAGAAAAAATTGAAGCCCCTAATCAGCCTGTTCAGAAAGAAGATCCTGTCAAGGTTGTGACAGTGAGAAGCAAGGAAAACGACTCTCAAAACCCACAAGTTCTGATCAGAGATCTTCCTCCTGAAACCAAAGATATCTTGAAGCCTTCCCCTTCCTTCATTTTTGAGAATGAGATCCAGAAAATAAAGATCCTTGTACCTTTTTTGGAATTGATAAAAAATGAGGATTTTAGAAAATATTTATCCAAAATGTTACAGCCAAAATCATCTCCAAATGCCATTGATTCCATAAATCTGCAAAATGAAAAACCAACAGTGATTTTAGGTCCTTTGATAGAAGACATATATGACTCATCCCCACCTTTTTATACTTCACTCAATATACATGATAAGGTGCTACACAATTGTCTCATGGATTCAAGGGCATCCCACAATCTTATGCCAAAATTTGTTATGGATGAACTTGGGTTAGAAGTCACAAAAACCTATCATGATTTATATTATTTTGATTCTAGAAAATTCAAATGTCTTGGATTCATTAAGGATATGGTGGTGACCTTATTTTAGTTTCCCATGAAGAGTATACTTATGGATATCGTAGTTTCTGATGTTCCCCCCAAGTTTGGTATGCTCTTATCAAGATCCTGGATAAAAAGACTTGGGGGAACCTTGCAGATATTATTCCTGTTTTTGGGGGACAGCATAGAATACTTTATAGGGAAGCCCAATTGGCTTACATCATTAGTGATTAAGAAAACCCCGCAAATCACCATGTTTTTTCTTTTGATACAGATCTGGGATCTAGTATTTTGCAGCTCATCGAAGCCCAGGAAGCCCCTTTAGAAATCAGAAAAATTCCATCAAATTTTCTGAAGAACCTCCTCTAACTACTTCTGTTTGGAATATGTTATTTGATGGAGCCTCTTCCAAGGACGGTGTTGGTGTTGGGGTGATCTTTGTCTCACCAACTCAAGAAACTATATCTTTGTCATATAAACTAGAATTTGAGACTACTAATAATGTGGCAGAGTATGAGGCTCTTGTCTTGGGTTTGAGGGAAGCAAAAGACATGGGGATAGAGGAGCTATCAGTATTTGGGGATGTTGAATTGATAGTCCATCAAATTAAAAATATTTATCAAACAAAGCATCCTAGGCTTAGATCTTACAAAAATGAAGTATGGGATTTAGTGGACAGTTTTTTCTCTTCTTTTAATATATTATTCATTCCTAAAGAAGAGAATATTGTGGCTGACTCTTTGGCAGTATCAACAAGCAGCTTCAGAATTCCCATACCACCAAAAATCAAGTATGATGTAGAAGTCAAATACAAGCCTTCTATACCAGATAATGTAAAATATTGGAAGGTGTTTGAAGATGATTTAGAACTTAAAAAAATTCTTGAAAGTATTGATGAATTTTCTGCATTGCACATTGATCAGGATCATGATCCAGAAATCACTCCTCATGTTGATGTTTTCCTCAATAAAATTGTTAATCATCATATTGTGCAATTGCCTAGCAATCATATACCAAAGGGACTAATTCCTTTGGAAATATTATTTGATGGGAATGATGTGGCATTGAAAGGGAAGGTATACATTGATGATGTTGATGTCACTGAGTGCAATGTGGGAACTGAAAAAGATCCAAAATACATCAAACTATCAAGCAGACTATCAGAAAAGAAGAGGGAAGAATACACTAAGTTGTTGAAAGAATTTTCTGATGTATTTTCTTGGACTTATGAAGATCTCAAAACTTATGACACAAGCATAATAGAGCACAAGATCCCATTAAAAGAAAACACCAAACCTTTCAGGAAAAAGTTGAGGCAAATCAATCCTATGTTGCTGCCTGTCATGGAGAAAGAAGTTAAGAAGATTTTAGATGAAAAAATTATCATTCCTTTGAGGTATTCTGAATGGGTAGCCAATTTGTTCCCAGTAAGAAAAAAGAATGGGGAAATCAGACTTTGTGTCGATTTCCGAAATTTGAACAGAAGCTCAAAAAATGATAATTATCCTTTACCCAAGATGGAGCACATATTACAGAAGGTGAAAGGAGAATCCAAGATGTCTATGGTTGATGGATTATCTAGATACAATCAGGTATCTATTTTTCCATAGGACAGGGAGAAGACGACCTTCACCACTCCCTGGGGGACATTTATGTACGCCAAGATGCCCTTTGGTTTGATGAATGCAGGGGCAACTTTTCAGCGAGCTAAGGACATAGCATTTATTGGAGAAAAGGATAAGTTTGTTGTTATCTATTTGGACAACATAACTATGTATTCTCAGTCTGATAAGGAACACTATGATCATTTAAGAAAGGTTTTCTTGAAATGCAGAAAATTTGGCCTCTCTTTGAATCCAAAAAAATCATTGTTTGCCATGAAGGAAGGAAAATTGTTGGGGCATATCGTGTTAGCTAAAGGAGTAAGGATTGATTCTAGCAGGGTTGAGGCTATACAAACTTTTTCACTCCCTAGATCTAAAAAAGAGGTACAATCTTTTCTGGTAAAAATCAACTTTTTGAGAAGATTTGTGTCAAATTTTGCTAAGTTAGTTAAGTATATCACAGCCATGTTGAGGAAGGATAGTGAAATCAAATGGAATGTTGAGGCCTATGATTCTTTTAATCAAATAAATAAATCCTTGATAGAATCCCCAGTTCTTGTCAGCCCCGACTACTCCAAGGACTTTCTTATTTTTTATTTTACCTCTTTTGATACAGTAGCAGCAGTCCTATTGCAGAAGAACGTTGAAGGCTTAGAACAACCCATTGCCTTTTTCAGTAGGGCATTGAGAGATGTTGAACTAAAGTATGACCTCATAGATAAGAAATCATATGCATTGGTTAAATCTCTTAATTCCTTCAGGTTTTATGTGTTGCATTCAAGAGTTATTGCTTATGTTCCTTCAGCTGTTGTAAAAGAAATTCTTATTCAGCCTGATATTGACGGAAAATGCAGCAAATGGATTGTTGAAATCCTTGAATTTGATTTAGAAATTAGGCCTACCAAATTGGTTAAAGGTCAGGGTTTAGCCAATTTGTTGGCTTAATCAAATTGCTTAGCGTTGGGGGTAAATTTCATTAGCTCATGTGTAGAAAAGAAGCAGGCTGAATTAAATGACAAAGGTATTCAAATCATCCCTGCATTGGTAGATTGCAGTTGATACAAGGACATTATATTTTTCTTGCAGAATTTATAACCTCCAAGTGGTATGGAAAATAACAAGGTGAGAGCATTAAGAATCAAATCAATAAAGTATTTATTGGTTGATCAAATTTTGTATTGGAAGGATCCATTGGGAGTGTTGCTGAGATGCCTAGACCCGCAAGAAGCCCAAAAGATTATGTCTGATTTTCATGATAATTTGTGTGGGGGGCATCATTTTTGGAGGATCACTGCCTACAAGATTCTCAGGGCCAAGTATTTCTAGCCTAGTCTATTCACGGATGTTTGTGCTAAGATCAGAGCATGTGATAAGTGTCAGAAATTTTCTGGAAAGTAGTAGCTTATGTCTTTTCCATTAAAGCTCATAGCAGCTTCGGGACCTTTTCAACAGTGGTGCCTAGATTTTATCGACGAAATTCATCCCGCTTCCAGTGGCCAACATAGATGGATATTGACTTCCATAGATTACTTCACTAAGTGGATAGAGGCTATTCCTACCAGGAATGCTTCCCAAAAAGTCTTCATTGGTTTCCTTGAAGACATTATGGCAAGGTTTGGCTGCCCAAACAGAATTTTCACTGACGATGCTGCATCTTTCAAGGCTGAACCATTGATTCATTTCTGTGAACAGTTTGGAATCACATTGATTCACTCTACCCCTTATTATCCGCAGGGAAACAGGCTTGCAGAATCCTCGAACAAAATCATTATAAAGATTATTAAAAAGCTACTAGAGGATAACAAAAAGGCATGGGATTCAAAACTCAAATTTTCTCTATTGTCTGATAGAGTGACAATGAAAAGATCCTTGGGACTTTCCCCTTTCTAGTTGGTATATGGAGTTGAGGCAGTTTTTCCTTATCAACTTGCATTACCTGTGGAAAAATTCTTCCAGGATTACCAAGGGGAGCCATATCATATGATCAGGAGGATTCAACAGTTGGTTGAGGTGCAACAGACTCGGGAACAGCTTGTAGACAAGGCATATGACCATCAACTGAAGATCAAGCAGGCATTTGACAAGAAGGTGAACAAAGAGGATTTTCAATTGGGCGATCTGGTGCTCAAGTGGGATGCACCGAGACAAGATAAAGGTAAGCACAGTAAATTTGAAGCTTTATGGGTTGGCGCTTTCAAAATCTTGGAGGTATTCTCTAATAAAACCTTCAAGATGCAGAATATGGAAGATGAAGAGTTTTTGGTGGCCCTATCAATGGGAATTTCCTAAAAAAGTACTTTTCTTGAGCCTTGAATGGCTCTTCATGTCATTGTAAATATCATTTTATTTTTATTTTTTTTGTTCCAATAACTGACCCCATAGCCCTAGGATAAGGCACTAAATCTACTCATTCTTGGCAGCCCACGGGGGACATTCCATCCCCTGTGGAGTCAATGTTATCACACTAAGTTTCCTTGGGTCTTTAGTTTGATTAATACTTTTTTAAGCCTTAGATTTTAATTTTTTGAGTCTCATCCTCTTAAAGTTTGATGTTAGGTTCATCTTAGAAGATAAGTTTTGAGTCATAGTTCTTGTTTGGTCCTCAATTTGGTTTATGGTTCTAGAACCTCTTTAACTCATGACTCATTTTTGGTCCTCATCATGACTTGTCCCTAAATCGACTCCTCCCATTGCTAAACTGATGTGACTCCTCTTTCTCTTCACTCATGACCTAGTAAGCATGACCCGTTGTACTCGCTTACCTGTCCAATCATTTTTTGATTTGGAAGCACTGCCTACTCATCAAGAAGTTCTGTAGCACCTGTCACGTTTATTATCCATCCAATCCAAGTCATGATTGCCATGACTGAGACCGTGTCCCTTGTTTTCAGTGCCAAAATTCGATTAATGTGCTTTCAAAAGATCTTTCATTTATGATCCTTGGTAACGGTTTCTTAATTTTGAAAAGTTTAACAGTGTTGCACTGCATAAGTTTACCAGTTCTAATCAAGCAACTGCATGTTAAATAAATCTAATGTTGTGAGAGATTCCAGGGCCGAAGTTTCCTCAATTTCATCCCATGATCACACTGAATATCTCAACATGTGTTGACTTTATAGGTATCCTGTGCAGCCTCCTTTGCATATTAATTTTCTCAGGAAATTTGTGCTCGGGTTTTCAATTTGTTAAGCCTGTGGGGTAGTAAGGAAGCCATATTTGCATACCTGAAAAAATCCTTTCCCATGTCCATGGTCTGATTACTGTCATTTTCTTTAACCATTGAAGTTGTAGGCCTGTAATAGCTTATCCTATGTGTATGTGTTGCACTACCCAGAGGTGGTGCTCAAACCCTCTCTATTTTCCTTGCTCCCTTTCATCCTATACAAAGATCTATTCTGGATTACCCCTTCATAGTCTACGCTCTAAAAATTGTGTACAAGTCTAAAGGTCTATTTCCCATAGTCAAGCTCACCTTTCTAAGCACTGTCAATTTTAAGGTTCATCTTTGTACATTTGAAACCTGAATTGAAGCTTTCTAGTCATTAGCATCACATAAGCCTCCCAAGAACCCTCATTTTTTAGTCATGGAGACCCCTTAGTCGAAGAAAGCACACAAATGTGGCAAGATAGTTAGGACAGAACCTGTGGACATGCGCCTTTTTGACACAGAGCCCATGGCAAGGGAGATATTTCAAAGAGCAAGATGCCTCTCTTTCTACCAGAACATGCAGAGAGGCCATCCAAAGGTATAAAAATAGTTTGCATTAAATTTTGATGGCAAGAAAACCAGAGTTGGGGATTTGGAATTTGAGGTAACTAAAACCTCCATCCCAACTGCAACAGGGATTCCCATTTCAGGTGAAAAGTGGTTCAAGGCCATGGTTTTGAGTTCAGCCTTTGTTAAATATCTCTTCAAGCCTGAATATCGAGCCAATGAGTTGTCTAAGAGTATGCCAAGGAATCAACTGATCGAACAGTTTGATAGAATTTTGAAGATCATACAGATATATTTTACTTGTGAAGGGAGATTTAACACCTTGTTTCATTACCACATAAGGTTGTTGTTACATTTTACCGGTAAGATTGAGATGAATGTTCCTTATTACCTGTTGAGAAGTATAGGTAAAATGCCAGATAGGGTGCAAGCCAAATCTAAGGATGTGGATTCTAGCCTTTTCCACTTTGGATCGATCAGAATGTTAGTCTCTGAAGAGTTGGGAAAGAAAGAGATTTCATGGGAGAATTTTGCGGTTACTTCTCACTTCAAGATGGACCCAACACCTACTCCCCAATCACATATTGTAGTTCCTTCAACATCCACCAGTACTAAAGCAGGTATCAACAAGAAGAGAAAGGGCAGAGCCCCTATTTCATAAATCAGCAAGCAGGTCATGGAAGCTGAGGAGGAGACTTGTCCTTATCCACATATATATTTCTCACCCCCACCTCCACCAGGGTTAGAAGATGTGCCTTCCTCTACCAATTTGACATCTAAGAGAGGAAATAAGCTTATATTTCCCTCTTCTCCTCCAATAGTCGAAATCAAGGGTAAAAGACCTTTCACTAGGTCATCAATTCCTAAGGAGGTTTTCAAAGAGTAGTCTTTACCAGAAACCCCTATGCATAATGAGAAAGGAAAAAGAATTGAAAAGCTTGTGGAGGAGAAATCAGAAACCCCTATTCAAAGGAAGAAGGGTAAAGGTACCAAAAGACCTTTGGAGAGGAAATATGAAGCCTTTGTGAAATATTTTGAAGAGCCTGTGAAGAACAAAGGAGAAGTTGTTGTGCAAGAGAAGAATCATAAAGGAAAGGGTTTTGAGAAGGCTGAAGAAACACACAAGCAAATTATTGTACAAAGGGAAGAAGAGGATGATAAGAAGCCTGCTGAGACTGTGCATGTCTCTGCTCCCCCTCATGATCAGACCTTCAAGAGACTTATCAGACAACTTAAGGATTCAAGAAAAGAAGTGGCTAAATTGAAAAAGGAAGCCATGTCTAAAAGAGTCAAGATGACAGAGCTTATGGATGGCTACATTCATACCCTTGACTTGGCAAGATTTGCAGCAAGGAGGACTCAACCCCTACATAGACAGCTCCAAAAACTCTACAGGCAGAACGGAGTTTTCCAGGCTCAGAGCAGGAAGCTAAAGGCAGAACTGAAGCATTTCCAAGATGAGGTAGCCCAAAGAAATTTACAAGTGTTGGTTGAGGTTGTCATTGAAGATGACAAACCAACAGCTAAGGAGAGCACAACTACATTGAAGAAGCCTGCCAGTGCTAAGAAGAAGAAGTTTGTTAAGTCAATTGAAGATACTCTTTCTAATAGAAAGAGTGTGAGGCTAAGTGTCAAGATGACAAAATAGTTGGTAAGGGGTAAGCTCCATTTTTGGGGATTGTTCCTTTTTGGGAGGGTTAACTAATATGCAAATACTATCTTTGCCATCTATACAGGCTTATAGGCATTTAGCTATATGGATTTTGAGTTTTTGCTAAGTGTTAGATTCACTCAGTGGTAAAAGCACTACCTATGGCATAGTCAAGGCACCTAAGTAAAATGGTTTTGTCATCATGGAAGGACACAATCTGCTCTGCACTTGTTCAAGATTCAAAGACGTTGTGTTTTGGAATTACTACCCAAACCTGTATGCAAACGCAGTGTAAGTGGCACTGCGTAATATTCCACAGAGCGCAGAATTGGTATACGGGTGCAACACAACAGTGCTACCTACATGCGCTACGTAATATTTGGCAGGGAGCAGGTTTACACACAGGCACAACACAGGGGCGCTAACTACATGCGCTACCTTATATTTCAATAGAGGATAAATAATGGCACATATATGCAGCATAGGGGCACTACCTTCTCTCCTTGTTTCATTTTAGGGTGTGCTATCCAGAGTTGCTACTCAAGGAATTTGCCAGCAAACATTAAGAATCTAGGAGGACTAGGTCAAAAACATTGGATAAGTTGATGATGGAGAAAGTTACAGAAGTAGCAGCTGGCATGCTGAGGATAACTACAGGCTCCAAAAGGATACATGGAAAAATAGGAGTTGAGCAGAAAAAGAGGATCAAATCAGTTAGAAGCATGACTGGATTAGTCACCAACATTTTCTTGTTTTATAGGATAGGTTGTTTTCTTAGTTGTTAGAAAAAATATATGTTTAAGAGATTTTCAAGGGAAGGAGGCCAGCTTGTACCTCCAGCCGTTGCCTCCCTTTTTGTTATAAATAGATAGATCAATTCCTTTAGTAGGTTCGGATGGTTGAGCAAGGCTCCCTTTATTTTTGTAATATTTTGATGAAGTGACTATGATCTAGTGATGTACTAGACTTAAGAATTTTTGGCTAATAGAAATCAGATTCCTTTCTAGTCTATTTCCTTCAGTTTCTAAATGCTCATGCTTTGAAGTATTCACATGAATTATTGTGGTGATGTGATGGTGTATGTTTGATCATTATATTATCATGATGTTTATTTAGTTTTCTTAGTTTCTGATGTCAAGAAGATCTTGTGATTAGAAACTTTCTTCCTTAGACTTTTGTAGACCTGATGTTTGCAGCAGTCCCTACACTCCTCTCACTTAAGTCTTCCCTCTGTTCATACTTACTCCCAAACTACTAGTAGAATTTATCCAAGACCTTAATTGTTGGTGCATGGTAGCCATGTTTTCTGAGTTAGAACATTACCATTTGATTCCTTTTCCATTTGACCCGTTAAAACACTTTATCATTCACATATAACTTGATGGGTATTGGGCTTGCCTTCCATGCAATCTGAAGGTGAATCCTAGTGCTAACATGCAGAACCCACAATTTCAAGGAAATGTCCCCATTATAGAGAAACGTGTTAAACTGAAAATTTTCAAGATGAGCCAGTTGGAATTTTGAACAGGTGGGTGGCCACCAATATCCACCTAGATCAATGCTACCCCTGCTTTTAGTTCTAGACCGCTTCTGCAAAACTATGTCTTCTTCCAACTCTACCTATGCATCTAGTGCTAAATCCTCTATGGACGGTAGGACCTACTCCTCCTCTTGATCCAACATGGAGGACTCATAGAGTTTGAGATTCTCCACATTCACTACTGAGTAAATGTGCATGTATGGGTGTAGACTGAGTCTATAGAAATTATCTCCCACATTTTATAATACCTCAAAAGTACCATATCGTAGAGCCTTGATATTCTTACCAAGACCCTATTGTCTTTCAATATTCAATTGTAACCATACTATCTCTCCCACTTTAAATGTTTTCTTTGTTTTGTGTTGTTCATGTATAGCCTTGTACTTTTCCTGTGACTTCTTCAGTGTCTCTTGTACTTGCAAATGGCTATGCCCAATCTTCTCAACAAATTTTTCTTCCTTTAGTGCATCTCTTGTGAAGTCCTCCCTCGCTGCTCCTTGTTTTCCATATACAACATCTAAGGGTGAAGGTGGAAAATATCCAAAGCAAGTTTCAAAATGGAACTTACCAGTAGAAGTGTAGACTGCTCTGTTATAAGAGTGTTGTATATAGATCAAATTTGTATCCCAGGTATTAATATGCTTTTGATTGTAACCCCTCAAAAGATACAAAAAATTTATTTTGACTAATTATGTCTGCCCATCTATCTGTGGATGGAATTTTGTAGACCTCTTCAACTTAGTGTCCATCTTCTCCCATAACTTAGCTCAAAATTCATTGAGACATCTAGTATCCCTATCTGAGATGATGCTCCTTGGTATCTCAAAGTGAACCCGGACCTATTCAAAGAACTTATTTGTTTCTTATTTTCTAGTGATAGTATTTTTACAAGGCATGAGAATGCACATTTTGTTGAACCTATCAACTACCAAAAATAGGTATTCATGTCCCTTCCTGGTTGTTGGTAAACCTCCCATAAAATCCATGGAAATTCTTTCCCAAGGTTGAGTGGGTACAAGTAAGGGATGGTATAGACCTTGCTTCGTGTTGTTAGTATTGTTGGTACAACAAAGTTAACATCCTCTAATATAACATGTTACATATTCTTGCATTATGGGCCAATACACATATCTTTGTAAGTTGGAAATTGTCTTCCCAACACCAAAATGTCATGCAACCTTGGAGGTGTGAGCCTCTATGATAAGTTGTAATCATTCACCTCTAGGAACACAAAGATTTTAGAGCTTGTAGAGTAAACCATTCTAGAAATGATAGTCATCCTTACCATCACCTTCTTCTATATGAATTTGGCCTTCTAGTTGTTGAAATACCTCCTTGAAGCCCTCATCTTCTATGCATGCCTCTTTGTATGCATCATGGGAAAAAGGCTCCATGTTCATTAGAGTTCCCAAAGTTGTAATCTTAGATTTGGGTGGTCATGAAAGCATGTCTTCCAACTTATTTTTTCTACCCTTATTATACTTTATGACCAAATGAAATTGTTGTAAAAACCCCATACACTTGTAATGTCTAATTTGTTGTAGCTTACTTTGGGCCTGCAAATATTGTAGTGGTTGGTGATCTATGTGGATGATGGTCTCATTTCCCATAAGATATTGTTTCCACTTTTTGATAGCTTGTACCAAGGCATAGAGATCCTTTTTGTAGTTAGAGTAGCTGAGAATTACCCCATGAAATACTTCAGAATGATAGCAGACAAGCCTTCCTCCCTACATCAACGTTTCTCCCATGGCATACCCACTTGCATATGTCTCCACTTCAAAATGTTTCTACAAATTTGGTAGCACGAGCACTAGTTCTTGAATGATATTTATTTTAAGCTCATCAAAGTCCTTATGTTGATTCTTTCCCCACATGAAACTCTTACCACTAGTTATTATGGCGTGGAGTGGTGTAGCTACCACTGAAAATGAAGCTATGAACTTCTGCAAGTATTATGTTGCCCCAATAAAACTCCTAAATTTAGTGAAATTTGTAGGAATTGGCCACTTCATGATGGCCTCTGTATTTGTGGGATCTATCTTGATCTTCCCTCCACCGATCACATACACCAAACACTGTTAAGAAAACTCGCATTTCTTGAGATTTCCAAGCAGTTGGTGCTTTTTCAAAGTCTCTAACACCTGCATAAGAAGTGACATATGATCCTCCCAAGTAACACTATAAACAAGTATATCATCCAAATAGATGATAACAAATGAATCTAGATAAGGGCATAAAACATCATTCATTAGTCTCATAAATGTAGTTGATGCATTGCATAAACCGAATGGCATAACCAACCACTCATACAAACGTTTCCTTGTCTTGAAGGCAATCTTCCAGGTCTCTTCTCTTTGACTCATACCTGGTGATATCCTGATTACAAATCCATCTTAGTGAAGTACTTGGCATGATGCAACTAATCCAATAGATCATTGATCATTGGCAAGGGATATTGATTCTTCAATGTAATCTTGTTCAATGCCCTATAATCGATACACATTCTCCAAGTCCCATCCTTCTCGGGCACAATTATTATGGGAGACCCACAAGGTGAGGAACTTGGTTGAATTACACCCTACTCCAACAACTTATGTAATTGCTTCTTCACTTTAGTCTCTTCTAGAACAGACTGCCTATACAACCCAATATTCGACAATGGGGATTTTGGCAATAATTATATTTTGTGCTCCACTTCCCTCTTAGGTGATATCCCTTTAGGCTCCTAGAACGCTCCTCTTTATTTCTATAGAAACTCCTCCAGTTTTTGTTTCTTCTCTTTAGTACACTCCTCTAGGAATTCCTTCACTCTCATTGACTCATCATAAGACTGATTTTATCTTAAGAAAAGTAAAACATATTTCTTGGCTTGATTGGCACTTACCAATGAGATATTTGACTTTCCTTTATGCGAATTGATGATGTAGGAATTCCCATACTTGATCAATCGGTATTGGTCGTCTCTCCGCATGAATATTTTATCCCTCATATATACATGTAATGGCTTCCAAACACTACTCCACATACATCAAGGGGTACTACATCCAATTCCACTTCATCAATAAAATCAACACTTATAGAAAATTTAGCTTTACATTGTTTTGTTACCTTTATATCTACATATTTTTTTATCCAACCCAATGGATAGGGGCTAGGATGATTTTGAACCCCCAATCCAATCTTGTGGACTAGATATACTTCTATGATATTAGCATGTGAACCAGAGTCGAATAGAGCATCTATCTTGGTCTTTTTGACCTGAATCTTGATGTAGAAGAGCTTGGTCATCTCCTTCTCTTTCTGGTGATGAAGGCTACTCAAATCCACCTCCTTCTGTATAAATGTTCAAACACTATTAGAATCCACATCCGATCTATTATCAACCTAATTTATTGAATCTTTGGATATAAGGTTATTTTTCTTTCCTTCCTTCTTATGGTTCTTTAGCTTCAGCTATGGTTGTAGTTTCCAACATTTTTCCTCGCTGTGGCCATCAATGTTGTAATGATTACAATGATTTCTAGGATCTTTACTTTGTTGTGTAGTGGTTGTTGTCTTCTTATCATTTCCCCCTTTCCACTTATTCTTCCCCTCCTTGGAAGCTTCCTAGTTCTCTTTCTACTTCGAACCACTTGGCTTCCCCTTCTTTTGGCCTATGTTTTCCAGGTGATATGCTTGTACACATGCCTCATCCACTATTATTGTCTTGAAGAGAAACACTTTCTTTAGTAAATGACTATGTAAAACCCCCGTATACTTGAAGAGTACATATCGGTTCTTAGGAGAGATACCCAACATGATGGACATCTTTCTAAACTCAGTGGTGTACTCATGTACACTCTTCCCTTTCCTCTACTTGAAGTAGTGCCACCAGATCCATTGGTCCTCTACGTATCTGATAGGCTAAAATGGGACTTAATGAGGGTTTTTAAGTCCTCCCACCTAGTTATTGGAAGATCACCCTCAAGCCTAAGTTTTTTCATATGGCTTTCCCACCAGGTTAAATCATGTCTCTCTAACTTCAATCTAGCAAATGAAATATTATGCTCTTAATCTATATGGTGAACGCTAAAATAAACTTCTAATTGTTGCAACCAATGATTCAATTTTAATGAATTGATCTCACCTTGATATGGCTTTATGTCCACTTTCACTTCCATATTGAATAGGGATTGTGAAGGATTTGTTGGAAGATTGGTTGTTGTCATTGATGTCAACCCTAGTCATGGGTTTTTGACCGCAAGATTGATAAAGGTATTTGGACATGAAGGAAAATGCACATGCATATACAACACCCATGAATGGATAGTATACATCATGTTTTTTCCAGTGGTATGTGGCATGTCGCGTGGATCCTCATGGTTGAGGAGAAATGAATTTTTGAAGATGACAAAGTGAATTGAAGAAGGAAGTACATGTAGGCCCTGAAGATAATTAAAGAAAAGAAGGATGTCCGGCGTCGTTCCATTCCTCCCATCCGTCCATCCTCCATCATCCTTCCTCCATCCATCCTCCATCCATTCCATTCCATCCATTCCATCCATCCATTCCATCCCTTTGTCCATCCATTCCATTCCATCTCCTGTCCGTCCGTCCGTCCATCCATCCATCCATTCCATCCATCCGTCCTTCCATTCCTCCATCCTCATCCTCCGTCCGGTCCATCCTTCCTCCGTCCATCCTCCGTCCATCCATCCATTCCCCATCCATCCATCCGAATCCATTTCCATCCAGTCATCATCCATCCTGTCATCCTCCATCCGTCCATCCTTCCATCATCCATTCCGTCCTTCCATCCGTCCTTCCTCCATCCGTCCATCCATCCATCCTTCCATTCCATCCTCCTTCCATTCCATCCACTCCATCCACTCCTCCATCCATCTCTCTCCGGCCATCCATCCGTCCTTCCATTCCATCCATCCATTCCATCCATCCATTCCATTCCATCCCTCCATCATCCATCCAATCATCCTCCATCCTCCATCCATTCCATTCCATCCATCTTCATTCCTCCATCCTCCTCCGTCCATCCATCCATCCTCCGCTCCATCCTCCATCTCCATCCGTCCATTCCATTCCATCCTCCATTCCATCCATCCATCCATCCTTCCATCCATCTTTCCTTCATCCATTATTCCTTTCCTCCATCCTTCCATCCTTTGTCCATCCATCCGTTCCATCCATCCATCCATCCGTCCACTATCCATCCATCCATTCCGTCCTCCTCTCCGTCCTTTGTCCGTCCTCCTCATTCCATTATCACTCCTTTACATTTGGAAGGCTGTAGCTATCTTTGGAAGTCATTACTTCCCTTGAACAATAACTATTGATTATTTCTCATATATTGTGCATGGTGTGTTGTTCTGATGCGTACTAAGGCTCAAAAGTGCGATCAAGGCATCCGACAGTGGTTAGGATAAGGAGAAGGGAAAAATTCAACCTTCGGAGGAAGAGTCTAAGGGATATTTCTTTGTTGAGGTTAATGCGGCTTGACTCACGAAAAGTTATATCGCGTTCAATGGCTGCCCATGATTGTTCAAACTCGGCCAGTTGAGTGGTTGTTTTAAGGATAGTGTTAAAGAGGTTCAAAGGTGATGACATTTTGGTTCCAATAATGCAGGACAGCGTTAGGTTGAGTTGGTGTAGGAATTGTCATGGGGGAACAACACAGGTAAAAGAACTTTTAAGAAAGGTTAGTGTTGTCTTAGTTTAGTTTTATAAAAGAGAAATCACGGCTGCAGTATTAACGATGTATGCAAATCAAAGGCTCGTTCAATGGCGTATATCTTGATCAAAGGGGTGAGATGGGGAAAAACATTAAGTCGTTCACAGTGTCAGGGGTTCCTATCAGTGGAAAATCTTACGAAGTAAATGGGAGAAGAAAATACGTAAGAAAATAATGGATGTAACAAAAAATGCATGCAGAATTCCGAAACTGCAAATTGGTTACGGTGATGGTTGGTGCAGAGGAAAGGCAATAGAAAATTATAGAAAACCCAAATTTATTAGTTATAGTAATTGGTAGTACTAAATTATAGCGACGCATCAATTCTGAATATGAATTGAAAATGAAAATGAGGAACAAGAAGAAAACGAAGCACATCAATTACGAATATGAATTGAAAATGAAAAATGAGGAACAAGAAAGAAAACTTGTAATACATAAGTGACGGAATTGAGAATCTTGGATCCGCTTGTATTAAATCTCAATGAAAAAACTCTATTACAAAATATCAAAAAGGGTCCAGCCCTGTTTATTTCTCTCTGGGGTATATTTGTACAATTTCTGCAAAGCATGCAGAATCTCAATAGTCGCAAAGATTTCAGTTATGACAGAGGAGAGAGAAATCACTCCATCTCCCCTAATCTTGTCTTCACTTGTTGCTAGGTGCTCGTCTTCGTGCAGACTCGGTGCAGGCGATGCATCTTTCCACGAGTTGGGATACAAGCCGTGAAGGTTCCGCTTGACAACTAGCCTCAGCGAAGTAACATTCTTGGGCTAACTGCTGCAGCTTGTCCCCCATTTGTGCATCGATGATATCAAGGGCACTTAGTTGCGCGCTGGGTTGGATCAGGTGCCTGTCAACTCGGGCCATGTCCACGCTATCTATCTGAGAGATATTGGCCGAATCTCTCTCATCCTTCTCTTTTAGATCGAGCGAGATCTGTTCTACATTTATTTGCATTAAATCTTCTGCATCGCCTCCACTGTCCATACCCAACAACTCACCATCTATAGAATTGAAGGCTTCTTCTAACGAATTGGTCACTTTTCGAGCCTGTTCCTTGCCCAGAGCAATGTTATGCTCCCAATCCTTCAACAGAATGTTACCTCTCATTTGTTCTGGGGGAGCGAATCCGAGAGAACCTACCGAAACTCTGTTGTTTGTGGCTATCACCGCCTCCTGGAAGGTGACCCGAACCGCTTTTGCATCCCTTTCTCTGACAGTCAGGTTCTCGGAAACCCGATGCATCAACATGCAATCCTCTCAAATCACTCCCACTTTGGCTAGCAAACTCCGTTGTGAAGAATATATCCTGCTCTGAATTTCGATTGCTCGGGATTTAAACCCCTCGACATCGATTACCCTGCTTTTGACAATTTCCACCTGAGCCTGCAGCTTTGTGATCATAGTCCTCTGTTGACCCGCCTGTATCCGACCATCTCGGATCACTAGATGTGCTTGCTCCAGCTTGGCTTTGAGCACTTCTATTTCATTTCTATCAGCTAGTCGGGCTAGTTCTATCTCCCCGCTCACCTGACCTTTCGCGTTTTCTGTGGCCGAAGCTACTCTGGCTTCGAGATTCTTGATCATGTGATTTTTTCTTTTGAGCTGATTTTTCAACAATCCGACCGAAAATTGATTTGCCGATGCATACGCTCCTAGCATTCCTGCGATATTCATGGTGAATTGCTCATTCTTTTTGTTTTTCCCATCGGTCAGGACCTTGAACTTTTTAGCGGTCGATTCTCCCTCCTGGTAGAATTCCCTTTTTACCACCGCTTTTCTCTTTTTGTTAAAGAAGAAATCGTTTGGGGGAAGTTCTTCTGCTCTGATAGGCCTCAATTCCTCATTGAAGATCCATCCTTCTTCTATACTTCCTTGCGTCGACTGCAAGGGGGTGACAGAAGTGATGGGTTCCCCGATTTGTTTCCCTACCTTTCCTGGGGTGACGACCGGGTCCTACTTCTTCGGAGGTTCAGGGGTCTTCGTCTCAGTTTCCAGATTCTGTTTCTTTGACGGGTCTAGATTCTGTGCCTTTGCTTTGGGCTTCTTCGTTTTCCTCCCCTTGTCCTGGCCTTTTCCCGAGTCGAGAGATGCATCTTTGGGGCCTTCAGCATCCTTCGGTTTCGTCTCAGAAACGCATGGGCTCACTCCTCGCAACACAGCGGGAAGACAACTTCGTCTGTGTTCCTGAAATTTCAATACAGAGGTTGTGTCTTCGGGCGCTAAAGATCGGATCCGAGCTAGTACTTCCTCATAAGACCTCGCCCCTCGGAAAACGTCATCCGAGGGTGAAAACTCATGTTCAAACCTCTTCAGCCCACAATTAGCTAAATGGTTTCTCACAATTTTCTGAGGATCATGTTTTTTATACTCGATGGAGACCAAACTCAGGTCTTCCAGGGATGCAGCCTCAGCTTTGGCATGCCTGAAATCCAATAAAGAATAATAATTTAGCCGAATGGGGAAAAACGACCACACCTTCTTTGAAGATGCTTTGAGTTCTTTACTCACCCTGCCAATCACTGTTTGTCGGGCGATCTCGCGACAAGCCATCTTGTCGGGGATGAACAGTGGTAGAGAAAGCAGGGGAACGACAGCTCTAAACACTCTGAAGTAGGAAAACTCTGCATCCACGTACCAGTCCGCTATACCACTCAGAGTTGCAGCAATGCTGTCCGAGATATGAGGTGGCGAGTGACCAAAAATGGCGATGTGCAGGGGCACCATCACCCAGTTGAAAATTTCGTAAATGAATTTGTCCGCTTTATTCTCCCATAGTTTGTCGTGATAATCATGTACAGTTTTTTCTTGGGCTAGATTCCAAGCCCAGCTCATGAAACATACCGCATCCATAATATATGCAGACATGAAAAATGAGGACGGTCTCCCACTTTCCTTCTGCTCCCGATACTCTGTGACCCGGTTGGCCAAACTGTCTGAGAGTATCTTGGCCCAATTAAACGAGCAACCCTCTGTGACCCGAAACATGAGAGGCACCCACGCAATGTAGAAATGCAATGTGTCCTCTCTTCCGAATAGTCGGCATGTCATCATTGCCACATACTTATACTGTGGCTCCAGCGAAGCGATTGAATAAACGCCCTGGTCATTTTCTCTGAATTTCGTGGAGCGTGAAACCCAATCCTTTATCAAACCGGTCATGGTTTTTTCATATTGCGTGCACTCCTTCTCTTTGAATTCCTCCAGGAATTCAGCACCATACGTGTATTCATATGTTGTTGGGAGCTTATACATGGTTTGGATGTGCTCCGGTCTAAAAGTCCTAACCGTGACCCGTTGGTCATTCATGATAGTTCTGGTGGGTAGGTCTATATGATCCAACGCCCATCGGATCATATCATAATATGGGAGCAACCGTGGTCTGGTTGCTACCCGGTGCATTCCGGATTGCACAACTATCTTGTATTTGGTGTTCAGGTCATCCCTTTCGTTGTCGTCGGAGTCTGAATAATTCACCAACTCAGATTGTAGAATATCTGAAACAAACAACCAGCTAGGGACCGAGACGACACTCCGGGGAAAAGTGTTGGAGATATTATCTGAGCCTTTCCCTGCAACCTCAACATTCTCCTTTGCTACTTTCCGCGGAGCCATAGCTGAAGCTTGCGTTTTCTCCCTTCTGCGATAGAACTGTGTATACATGCAGAAATTAGTTCACTCAGAAAATGACGAGCTCTGCGTGCTTATGAAAATGTTTTTTTTATAATAAAATGAAACTCTTATATATATTTGAAACTTCGGTACTTTTTGAAATAAGTCTGTCAAATCGTAATTATAAACAAATCTATTGCGTAGAATCCGATCTTATATTCGTGGATTCACCCAAATTCCCCATTAATATCATCAATTTTTGGCGGTTTGACAGTCAGTCTGAGTAGGGAGAGAGATGGCTACCTCAGGAAACGTGCAAGCCTGGGGCACGGGATATATCTTGCCTTATCTTAAATTATCAAATTTTACCACCTTTTATCAATTCCTCGTTGCTCGCTACTTCGTGGATTTTCTTTTAGCATTCTGAGTCCCCAACTCGCGAGATCGCGAGGACCGACTTGGCTTAATTAACAGTAATCGTGATTTGGAGCATCATTAATTTTATAATCCATTTATTTTCCATATCACAACTCGGAACTGCGAAGGCAAGTTTCTGGGAGATTAGTATGTCGAGTCGCGAAACCGCAAGATGGCGATAATTAAGGCTCAATTAAGGGGAAGAAAATCTTAGATTAGGTGGTAAATTAATCTTGCCATAATTACGTCGCGACTTCGTGAGTCGGGGTTTTAGATGTCGTAACTTTCGAAAAGACAGTGCCAAGTGGCGAGACGCCGAGAACAGATTTAACCATGGTTAGATTTGTGCCTTTAATCCTTGACTAGGGTTGTCCCAAAAGTACCTCGTGTTCTCGGCTCTCGGGGCTATAAAAATGAAAATTCAAACTTGGCGAACGCCGAGGCGCAAAACCCCGACGACGTCTAACCACTGAGTTAAATATTTTACCCTGGTTACTGTCCTGAGTGAAAATTTAAAATGAGTTCGTCGTTTCGTGACTCGGGGCGTGTGAACTCCTGGATTATAGTGTCTGACTTGCGAGATCCTGAAGTAAAACAAAAGAGTCGAGCATTCTTATGAAAGTTGGCTTGTTTAGAGAGTAGAAAAAACATCGTTGTTTAAAAGACAAGGTTGCATAATTTTCATAGTCTCGGGGGAAAAAATCAAAAGGCCATCTCTAGATTTCAAGTATAAAAAAATTAAAATTGTGAAGGGTAAAAATAAAACAAGGGCAGCTCCAACATGGTGTATTGTGGTGTATTGGTGTAAATCTTATACTATTGTTCATTGCTCATTGTATATAGTTGAATTGTTTAAGTATAAGTTGAAAAAGGTTTTAAATTGTACTTGATAATGATTCACCCCCCTCTCAGTATCAACAAGATTCATGGAACTCGAACTCAGCTGCTCTTTTTTGGATTCTTTCCATGACACCTTTTCTTCCTGATCTTTCGATTTCCCCTTTTATTTGTTCTCTAATTTAGAGCCTCCATCATCTTTGAGCGGTATGATATTTCTTGTTAGATCCTCCATGAAGAGTTTCATATTGTGACTGATGTCGACAAATTGTGCTTCCAACCGATCAAATCTCTCTTATGTTGGATCTCGAGGGTTATTTTGAATAGACTCATATGTCATGGCTATGGTTTCGGTGACTTCTCCTTAAGTTGATTCTTGGATCCTGCAACTTCCCACAAATACCCAAAAGAAAAACTTGTTATGATACCAATATGATTTGTAAACTGTTGTGGATATTCCAATGGAACAGTTTGTCGCAACAAATCTAATAAAATACTAAAATCTTAACTATTAAGGTTAATTTCCTTTCGATCTCCGGAATATTTAGTTACAGATAAAATAGATAAAACTCATAGAAATAGAGAATAGTAAAAGAAATTCACACCATCCACAAATAAACACAAGATTTGAACTGGGAAACCCAATACATGAGAAAAAATAGCTATAAGGTGAGGTTGCTCTGCTCTCTTTTCTCTAGTAAAGAAATGATGCAATTGCAAATAAATAGGCACTCTCTGTGGATTTTCCTTTGACCTTTGGCTTCTATGGTTGTTATAGAATCTCTCATCTATTGAGGAAAAGGTATTACTCAATCATTTTTAGATCTTTCCTAGCTAGGACAAGATAGTTGGGAATGTCACTCGGGGTTTATAGCCTCAAATCATTCACTCAATCCGCAAGGATTAAGGCTGGTCTTATGATTTGTATATGTTTCAATGTAAAAATAAAATTTATACAAAGATACAAGAATGTATACATCTTTTACAATAAAGTAAACATGGAGACCAAAAGAGAAAGGAGGAACTAAGTCATGAAAACACATGTTTGAGACAGGACCATAATCTGATTTATTTCATTCTAAGATACAAAAGTGTATTTCTCTTTACAAACCCCTGCGAGGGTATAGACCAAAGTCATATTTAGAGGTCTTCGATGGGAACCATACAAAAAGACTCCGACAGTAAAATAAAATTGAAATTAATGATCTGGATCAACTTTCCACAAAAAATGTTTCCATTTGACTATGCAAGATATCCTTTATCAGCCATGAAAATTAATTCATAAATAGAAAAGAATACACAGACTATCAAGGATGAATCGAACACCTTTAAAACAAGCGGCTGAAAAGTATGATTCAGTTTTGAACCTTGTTGCCTTCAATAATACCCTATTGTCAACAAGAGGATTAGGATTTCACGTAAACTCAGAAATGAATGAAAACTGAAGCTATCTCATTTAACTAAAGAGAAAACCTTAGTTTTTTATTTATCCTTCTATTCTCCCCTTGTCTCCTCCTCTCATTGAACCTTTATTCCTTCTCAATAAGTTGAGGTAGTTCAACTAATTCCTTTAGTTAACTCAAATTAACTTAACTAATTAGTTTAGGGAGAAATAATTAATAATAATGTATAAATAAGGGTCTAGTTAATAATTACTAAATAGGTGGGACCCCCTTGTGACTCCCATCATTCTTTTTCCAATCATCAAATATAAAATACAAAATTTACCATTTGGATCATATAACACCCTTGTAGCTCCCATCGATATCCTTTGAATCGAATATTTAAATATCAGCAAAATTTAAGGACATATCCCAAAAAAAACAATAAATCCATTTTATCCACAAAAATATGCAAAATAAAGTTTATTGTCCCAAAAAAATTAAAATTATTAAATACTGTCTTCATCACTAAAAATCATAAAAGCTTTTAAAATCCATATTTGTTTCTTTGCAAGGCATATTTCCTCTTCTCATTGTTGTCTCCAAGTGACTTTTCTTGAGTAGCCCTTGGTTGGTTAGACCCTTGGGGATGTATGGCGCTGATCACATGGGAGCACTCATCTCTTAGGTGGAGATGTGAAGACACGGACTTAGAATATTATGTGGATGGACTAGAAGGGGAGATCGCTTCGTTTTCTTTGTCTTGCACAGGTTGTGGGATATCGCTTTTTAATATTTTGCTAGCATGCAAGGATTGTACTGGTGAAACAGCAGGAGAAATTTGAACATTGGGAATAAATGGTGGTGGTAAAGGTAAGGACACAGTGGGACAACCTTGGTGGTGAGAGACATGCTGGTGGACAATTTCTTGCCAACCATCATTAGCGGGGACTTTGGGCTGCATTGACACATGTGGAGGAACACGAATCCTGGGAAAATTTTGAGGAGGTTGAAAAGGGGATCTGTCAAGTCGAGGATGCAATATACCATGGACAACCAAATTGAAAAACCCAGCTTGAAACATTTGGTTTAACTCTTGTGGATCAACATCAAAGTGAATAAAAAACAAAGGCCTTTTATGGCCTCGCTTCCAGTTACCTCTGCCTCTATTATTTCGGCCACTACTCCCCCTGCTAAAAAAACTCATCCTGTAGCAATATTTTAACCAGTCATGAAAAGTTCTTAATAACCCATACATGAAACTCTACTTAAATAAATCAATGTTTGGCTATATTATTTACTACATGATGGATGCAATCCATCCACACAAAACAAATTATTATTTTCCACATGAACAGGGAATTGATAGGGTCATTGGGAGTATGGAGGGCTTGTACTTAGCGTAAAATGATATAATGGAAGTGAAATATTCATGAATGTTGTTCAAGAAATTAATAAAACAATCAAATTTTGTATACAACTAGTTCCCAAAATATCAATCATCAATCATTTCTTTCATTTCCTCACAGACTTTTCCCTTTTAAAAAAACGTCAGTAACAACAAAACAAGTGAAAAATGTAATTAGGATAATGAGGGGAGTGTATTTTTCATAAAATGGTATAATTAAAGGGACTCCCATGGATATTTTTCTATCATATATCAACAATGTCATTTTCAACATCAAAATTTAAACTTTTTACTATTTAAAAATTGAAATTCAACACTTTGTTTCCAAATTTATAGAACTGATATTTCACTTCGAGGTTGTTCAGTTGCATCTAGACTTTGTATTGCAGAGGAATTATTTCATAATCATTTGCTAAATAAACATTCAACAATAGTAACATAGCTTGCGTGCAATAGGGTCGAGGAGTGAGAAACATCGTAACAATCATCAAAATAAACACAATCAACGGTCGAGGAATGGACAAACTGTGGTTCCCGATATCAACACTAGTACATTAAAATTACTACAGGGTTCCACAAAGTGGACATAGAAGGGAACCCTTCATATAACATAATTCAACATTGAAACTTCAATTAACAACACTCCTAAAATCCTTTTCATTACGGATCACAAAACTTATTCAACACATATATAATTTACCCACGGAGGTATTCCTTTCATACAAAATTGAACACACAGTAGGTTGTATCCCTTAAACAATGTTTTTCAATGTTTTCATCACCCCAATATCTTCACGGGACAGACTGTATTATCAGACAAATGATTAGGGTTAACATTCTTCCCACTTTTGCACAACAAATAATCAACTAAACCCATTACCACAAATGAACAGGAATAGTGCCTTTATCAAAGTCTGGGTTGGCCATATCCACAATAATTTCCAATACAAAAGGTTCCATACATAACAATGAATAATAATGTGATGAGGGGGACGAGCTGATCGAATTGAGGGTTTAGCCTAAAGGAGCACGAGAAGCTTAAAACTTCCACAAAACTTCACATTTATATTCACGGAGCTGTTATAAGGATGTGGGAACGATGTGTACGAAGATTATAAAATTAAATAACATGCAGAGTGTTCATATAACCCACAGGTAAGGAGCAGTGATACTCTTGGGGAAGAAACCCAAAACAAGAAACCATAGGTAAGGCAGGCCAGAGAGTCCCCAACTATATTCTTTCCCAAAAGTAGAGCACAAATATTGTATACATAGTAAGAAAATTCACACAACTTTCAAATGTGCATGGTTCAAAAAAAATGCCACAGAGACCAACAGTTAACCACCAATCCATACACAGTCAAAAAAATCCATACATTATAGCTTTGGAAATGCACAAACATTGAGCAAACTCAAGAGCCTATTGTTGAATTAATTCAAGAGTAGAGAAAAATAGCCATGGATGGAGAAGAAAGAAACCCATACATGTGTAAAAATTGCTAAGGAGAAACCACCAAGCTTGTTTACCTCTTCTACAGCCGAACAAAATGGAGCAACAACAACCAACAAGAGAAAATGCAAAATGACTAGGTTGGTGGGCTCGAGGTGAGTTAGAGTGATGTGCATTTACTGCACGTCACTTCTACATTCACGTTTTCATTCATGGCCAGTACGAGTAGGCCCACTATTCAACTCATCAACCATTAACATTCAAATCAACTTATTGCAGGCAGACTATACCATAGTTTGCCAATGTTCCAATTTTGCAAATGCACCAACCCTTGCCATTATTCCCATTTCATATATAACAGTACTTTGCTAGGGATACCAAATCACAACCAAACTTACAATTAAACCAATGTGTGCAACACTTGTTTAAAAAAATCCAATGTCACATATCTCAAATACTTGCTAGGGATACCATGTTCCAACCTTACTTCCAATTCAAACAATGTGTGTACCCTTGTAGCATGAAGTCACCACATCACACACATAACTTAAGCATGGAGTTTATATCCTTTCTCAAAATACATGTAACATAATAAAACTTGTGAGTGTTATATAAAAACAACACCATTCCCTTTTAAATCATAGCGCCCATAACATCATATTTGATTAATCATTCCGATAGAGATTTTAAATGCAAATAAATTGTAGGGATCATCTCAACCAACTCATAAGCATGTAAATCATAAGTGTCGTCTCTTCGTCATATTCACACAAGTTACACAAGGGGTCCCACCTATTAGTAATTATTAAATATAGTTAAATAATAAGGCGTTTGCAATCATTTGCAAGAAGGTACCCTATGTTGCGCTTTTGGGCATCAACAAACTGGCGACTCCACAGTGAAATTTATTTCCAACAGATTACGAACTCAGAATGTCCAATTTCGCAGATCGATGTACATAAATCAAATAAATATTGACCATAATGATTATGCAAGAGGGGAGAAAAGATGTTTTAAGGGAAATAATGAGACGAGATTTTGGGAATAACTCATGGAAAGTGGTACATATGAGGGGGTTTGGTCCTGTATGCATAACATTCGATCAATCATAGTAAAAGTGTTTCTTTGTTTTAAGGATAAATTTTCGGATATGCTCTTTTGAATCTCAGGATGGAGGGAAGAAATGGATAGCAGGAAATAGGGAAGAAAATCAAATCATCTATCTAACAGCAGTACTGGAAGCAAAAAGAAATTTCAATGATGTCTAAAAGGATTACATCATGAAAGTTGTGTAACTCTATTGTTATTGATCAAAAAAGACTTACAGAATGGCATTGTTGTGGAAAAATTGATCGAAAACTTATTTTCGATAAACATAAAACAACAGAAAATGAAACACTAGAAATTGAATAATCAACTGAACAAGCAAAATAAAACAACAAAACAGAAATATATATACAGCAGTGATTTCCACATGGCATTTATCAATCAAGTTGGTTCCACATAATATTTCAAGTGGGAACCATTTGTACTATAGGAAAACATTTGCTCTTCCAAATCTTTTAAAAGATAAGAGTTTGCGCCTAGGACAAAAGAGATTTTGAAAGGACCTAGCCATAATTTCTGAAACTTCGAATGTCTTCCTCTATCAGCATGGACTAAGCCCCAAAGCAATACTTTCTCATTTACTTTAAATTTGACATCTTTTGCACGCTTGTTAAAATATTTATTTACAGTTTGTTGTCTTCTCTTTATGTTTTCCAAGGCAAACATTCTTTGTCCTTCTAAGGCTAATAGTGCATTTATCCTTTGAGGGACATTTGAAGAATTTAATTCTTCAATCTGTAGAATTAGTTGTAGAGAGGAGAGTTCCAGCTCAGTAGGTAGAATGGCTTCTAGACCATAAACAAGCTGAAAGAGGGTGCAACCTGTGCTTACCTTGGTGGTAGTGTGATCTTCCCAAAGGGCGTAAGTGAGGAGGGTGTGTCCTTGATGAGGCCTATCTTCGATGATCCTCTTTATGATCCTAACCAGGTTTTTGTTAGTAGACCCAGCTTGCCCATTTCCTTGTGGGTAGTAAGCTGATGAAGTGAAATGTTTGACTCACAACTTAGCTAAAAACTGAGTCAATTTTGTGGAAATGAAAGCGGGACCATTTTCTGTAATAATATCTAAAAGAATTCCAAATCTGGAGAAGATATTAGTTTCCAGGAAAGAAATTACGTGTTCATCCTATGAGTGTCTAAGAGGGACAGCTTCAGTCCACTTAGTGAAATAATCAATGGCTGTCAAAATGAAAACCTTCCCTGCAGAAGACAGAGGATTAATAGGACCAATAAATTCTAGTCCCCATTTAGAAAAAGGAAAATTAGGGAGAATAGATTGCAAAGACATAGCAGAAAGATGCTCTTTCCCAGTGAATTTTCGGCACTTGTCACAAGATCTTGTGAATTTATAAGAATCTCGAAAAATTGAAGGCTAATAATAACCATTTATGATGATTTTAAAAGTGGTTGCTTTAGTAGAAAAGTGGCCACCAACATGAATAACAGAATTCGTTGATCCATGAGTTTCCTGTAACAATTTTTGTGCTTCCTCATTATTCACACATTGAAGTAATACACCGTCAGCAGACCTTCTGAACAAAAAGTCTCCTAAAATAATATACCCGGAGGATTCAAGACGTAGTCTTCTCCTCTAATGCAGATCTAAGTTTGACTCTCAATATAAAACAATGTTGAAAGAGGATTATCTTGATCGTTGATTTCTTCACTTTCTTAAGCATGTTGGGATAAATGAAGGGCTAAGTCTAGTCCCTTAATTGTTTTTGAAGTCATGATGGTTAAATCATGCTCCTGGATTTTGGAAAGCCAATGTGAAAGCTTCCCTGAAAGATAAGTTTGTGAAAGAAGAAACCTGATAGCAGGAAAAGTGATCTAGATGGATATCGGTGGCCACCCACCTTTTCCAACTGGATCAAAACAGTTTTCTGACAATTTTGGCAATTTACTATTTTTAGCAGTTTTAACTTTTGGGGCCATTTTGAGGGCCTTAATGAAGGTTTTTCAGGATAGAGCTCCTCAATGATATCCAATGGCATGATTGAGCCCCCAAAATGAATCTCCTTGATGATACCTTTCCAACGGGCTATCACACGCCTAAAACAGAGATCATATGCAAAAGTTACGACCCCAGGAAGTTGATGTACTAACTTACCCAAACGGGGCCCACATGACTTTTGGCACTTCATCTCCTAGCGTTAGGTTTTTGGATGTCTAGGGTTTTTCTCATTCTTGATTATTGTAAAAAGGCCTTCAGAACCTCATTGTAACCTTCTTCTTGTGAATGCGCGTTGTCGTCACATCTCTTCTCAGAGATAAGCCACCACCATTCTAGCAAGCTTGTTTCCGCTGCATTTTACAGTTTTAGCTTATTTCATTATTGAATAGAAAACCAGTTTTACTGTATCTCTGTTATTTTGTGTTAAACACCTGTTAATAATCTGTATTCATTTCATTCTGCTCATAAAATCCGGATCAATGATATCAAAGCGCTCTGCTCCTTGTTGCCTTAATGCATGTCCCCAACGAGGTCGGAGTACAAAGAGTTGGGTCTCGAGCTTGTTTCTCTTGAGGAAAGAAGCTCTCGCACGCCCAAGCGACCTCCCATGGCAGGAGAAAATAAAGATGATGGGACAGGAGATCCTTTCAAACTGTTGATTGAGGAATCCCTCACGCAACAGAGGAATGAGATGATGGATAGTTTCACGCAAATCCTTCGGCGGCTACCAACAGGCGACGCATCTTCTTCGAATGGAGGCGTCACCCCCTTCAAGGTAAAAATAAACTTCAATATTCCTATATTTGAAGGTCAAATAGACACAGATGTTATAGACAAGTGGTTGAATCTACTAGAAGGGTATTTTTCTGTCCATAACTTTTCAAATAAAGAAAAGATTACTTTTGCACTCCTCAAAGCCGTTCCCCATGTCAAAGATTGGTGGGAGACTTTCTGTGAGCAAAAGGAAACAGAGGAAACCTCATTATTTTCAGTCATGGCCACCTGGGAATCCTTCAGGGATACTATTAAGGAACAATACTACCCTGTCGAAAGTTATGATGACCTGTATACCAAATGGACCACACTGCGGCAAGAAAGAGACCAAGTAGTGCCAGATTTCAAAAATATCTTCCATACCTTGCGCACTAAGTTGGGTATCAAAGATTCTGAGTGACATCTGGTGCTCAAGTATCTCTATGCTCTGCATAGATACATCCAGACCGAAATGGAATTTCTGGACATCTCATCCTTGGGCGTGGCCTACCAATATGCCGTCAAAATCAAGTAGAAGCTCAAACAAAAGACGCGGCAATTTGGGCTTGGGAACCCCTCACAACAAAAGCTAGGAAAGGGAGACCCCAACCCATCGAACAAAGGACAGGGAAAATATGGATAGTATCAGGACAACCAGTCCAAGCCGCAAGAAAAGAAGGAAACCGGAAAGACAAAGAAAGATATCGGGAAGTGGTGCGACTTCCATAAGAGCCCTTGGCATAACACTGCTGACTGCCACTCAAAGCAGTCGTTGGTGGCCGAAGTGAAAGCCTCTGAATTAGATGCAAATTATGACTCTGAGATAGAACCAGAAAGGGGAAGATGGATCATTGACGCAGAACCCAATGCCACCATTTCTACCACCAAGCTCCAGCCAGGTGAACCAGACGAGCCAGAAGAAGGAGAGTGCCTCTTCCATTCACAGATGTGGGTAAAAGGCACCCCGCTACACTTCATCGTTGATAGCGGTAGCCAGAAGAACCTCATCTCAGCAGAGGTCGTCAAGCGGCTGGCCTTGCCAACAACACCGCACCCACAACCATACACCATTGGATGGCTCTGCCAAGGAAGCGATCTCTGTGTCAGCCAACAATGTCAACTGTCGTATGGCATCAAGCCCTTCAAAGACGAGGTATTGTGTGATGTTGTTCCTCTCGAAGTTTGTGATGTTATTTTGGGGCCAAAGTTATTTATGGAAACGTCATGTTGTATATGAGTCTAGGCCTCGTAGTGTTATTATTACTTTGAACAGGAAATTGTACAGGATACCTGAGGCAGTCCCACCTAGTGCTATTTCCTTGATCTCTGCTAAGAAATGCAGGAAGGTCATCTCTCATATGGGGAAGTTTGTCTTCTTCGTGATTCGCTCTCAGAATAAGAAAAAGATCATAGCCACATTCAGGGTCTCTGCGACCGACCTCTCCACATAGCAGAAGCAAGTAGATAAGGTCGTGGAATAATACTCGGATATCTTCTCCTCACCTACAAGGGTACCTTTGCACTGTTAGGTCAAGCACCCCATCGATCTAACCCTCGGCGCACTTCTACCCAATGGGCCAGTCTATCATCGCTCTTTGTTAGAGAATGAGGAGATCAAGCGATAAATCCAAGAGCTGCTCCACAAAGGGCACATCCGCCCCAGCTCATCACCTTGCGGGAGCCCAATCGTGATGGTACAGAAGAAAGATGGAACCTGGAAACTCTGTATTGATTACCGGGCTCTAAATAACATCACAGTCAGAAACCGGTACCCGATTCCCCGAATTGATGACCTCCTTGATCAACTCATGGGGGCCAAATACTTCAGTAAGATTGATCTGAAGTCTGGCTACCACCAGGTCCCGATAGAACAGACAGATGTATGGAAGACCACCTTCAAGTCAAAGGAAGGACTTTTTGAATGGTTGGTCATGCCCTTTGGTTTGACAAATGCTCCAGCCACTTTCATGAGGATGATGGAAAATATCCTGCGACCATTCACCAATACTTTTGTAGTGGTGTATCTGGATGACATTCTAATTTACAACAAGACTTGGGAAAAACACTTGTAGAATATTCAGCAGGTTCTGCACACCCTACATCAGCACAAGCTATACGCCAACTTGGAAAAATTCTCCTTCGGCATGGACAGGGTCCATTACCTGGGCTACATCATTGATCATCATGGCGTACATGTGGATCCAGCCAATATCCAAGTCATCCGTGACTGGCTAGCCCCAACAACACTCACTAAGCTTCGGAGCTTCTTGGGCCTTGCCAATTTCTACCACAGGTTCGTGTTGGGTTTCTCCCATATTGCATGGGCCCTCAGCCAAATAAATAGAGGTGGTGATAAGGCAAAATTTGCATGGGGTTGGTCCCAAAAAAAATCATTCAATGATTTGAAGCAGCGCTTGTGCTTAGCCCCAGTACTTTCACTACCATACCTACAACATCCTTTTGAGATCGAGACAGATGCTTCAGACTATGTTGTGGGCGTCTTTCTCACTCAGCACGACCACCCCGTGGCCTATCATAGTGAGACACTGTCAGATACTGTCTGTAAGTACCCTACTTATGACAAATAAATGTACTCCATTGTGAAAGCATGCCGCCATTGGAGACATTACATTCCTGGGAAGGAGACAGTCATCCACACTGATCATAAGCCACTGTAGTTCATGCAGATGCAGGGAAAATTGCAGAATGACCACCATCAAAAGTGGTCCACATACTTGCAGCAATTCCACCTCAACATCAAGTATAAAACATGGAGCACCAATCGCGTCGTTGATTTCCTCAGTAGACCTCCAGTCGTGGCACTCACCACGGTGCTAGACTCCTATGGCCATGAGACATCTGGATGGCCCCAACTCTATGAGACGGACCCTGACTTCGCCACCACCTACCAAATGTTGGGTGCAAATGCAGTTGTCAATAATTTCCATCTTCAGGATGGGTTGTTGTGTCGTCTGCGCCATATCTGTGTTACATCAAGTGAGCGAGCAAAGATGATCTGGGAATCCCACTACAGTCGAGTGGCAGGACACTTCGGTGTTGAAAAGACAGTGGCGATGCTACAAAAACATTTCTACTGGCCAAAACTTCGACAGGAGGTCAAGAAGTATATCAGGTCCTACACTGCCTATGCTATTTCCAAACCGACCATTAAGAAACAGGGCCTGTACACCCCTCTTCCTACTCCTGACAGGCCATGGGAATCCATCTCAATGGACTACATGTCGGGCCTCCCATCCACCAAGCGGGGAAATGACTTTGTTTTTGTGGTTGTTGGTCGCTTTTCTAAGATGGCGATTCTAGTTTCCTGCAAGAAGAGCATCACAGCAAAGGCCACTTCCTAGCTCTTCTTTGAACGAGTCTAGGTACATTTTTGAATCCCACAAACCATTGTCTCAGATCGAGATAG
>SNQJ01S0006308.1:28657-52087 GCA_010110895.2 Picea sitchensis | reverse complement strand
CCAAATCCACGACCTTCCACCCCCAGACAGATGGCCAAACCGAGGTTGTAAATCAAATGATTGTGCATATCCTTCGCATGTATAATTCAAATCACCCTCGCACATGGGATGAGATCCTTCCCTATGTCTAGTATAGCTACAACTGAGCCCTGCATAGCTCAACCAGCCACAGCCCCTTTCAAGTGGGGTTTGGATTCCAACCATTGGGACCCATAGATGTTGCACTTCCCCTTGCGGTCACCTCAACCGACTCATCTCTTGCTCCAACTGAAGCTGACAAAGCCACCCGGTTCATTGAGTGGATCCAACACATCCGCTAACAGGTTCAGGATATCCTATAGAAGTCCAATGAAAAGTACAAATAGCGCCATGATCAACATCGGGTGCCGCATAAGTTTCAGGTGGGCGACAAAGTTTGGTTGCACTTGCAGAAAGAACGCCTTATAGGGACCCATCAGAAGCTTCGCCCACTCCATTATGGGTCGTACACTATCACCAAGGCTATGGGGGATAATGCTTTTGAGCTCAACATTCATCCTTTCCTTGGTCTGCACCCAGTGTTCAACATGGATCTCCTTCGCCCTTATTTCCTACCATTATTGGACACCTCAGAAGTAGCAGAACAGCTAACACCAACAGAGGTCAACCCCGACTACCTACAACAGGCATCCAATGATCATATTGTGGACAGACAAATCAAGGGCACTCGACAACAAAGAATCCATCTTTATTGAGTCGTCAAAGCAGGGCAGCTCCTGCACCAAGGCAAGTGGCTCACCCGGGGCCAAATTCAACAGAAATTTCCTCATCTGATGGGGGACCTCAACGCAATGGAGACAATTTATTCCTAAGGAGGGAGGATTTATCCAAATGGATATCGGTGGCCACCCACCTTTTCCAACTGGCTCAAAACAGTTTTCTGACAATTTTGGCAATTTACTATTTTTAACAGTTTTAACTTCTGGGGCCATTTTGAGGGCCTAAATGAAGGTTTTTTGGGATCGATCTCCTCAATTATATCCAAAGGCACGATTGATCCCCCAAAATTAATCTCCTCGATGATACCTTTCCAACGGGCTATCACACGCCTAAAACGGAGATCGTATGCAAAAGTTACGACCCTGGGAAGTTGATGTACTAACTTACCCAAACGGGGCCCACATGACTTTTGGCACTTCAGCTCCTAGGGTTAGGATTTTGGATGTATAGGAGTTTTTTCATTATTTCTTATTGTAAAAAGGCCTTCAGAGCCTCATTGTAACCTTCTTCTTGTGAATGCGCACTGTCGTCACATCTCTTCTCAGAGATAAGCCGCCACCATTCCACCAAGCTTGTTTCCACTGCATTTTACAGTTTCAGCTTATTTCATTATTGAATAGAAAACCAGTTTTACTGTATCTCTATTATTTTGTGTTAAACACCTGTTAATAATATGTATTCATTTCGTTCTGCTCATAAAATCCGGATCAAAAAGGGACTTTTACCTACGTGTGTTTTCCTAGGATAAAGTGGCAAAATTTCTCTACAGCGTTAACAAGCGAAAAGGCATGTTTCTCAACATAAGAGTATTTGAATTCATCATCATATAAACTTTGTCTCATGCAAGCTACATATTTCTCATTATTCTAATCATCACATTGTAAGAGGATAGCAAAAACTACTTCCTCAGTGGCATTAGTGTATATGATAAAATCTTTCTCAAAGCCCATTTTTTTCCAGAACCAGTGCAAAACTGATTGCCTTCTTAATCCTTACGAAAGAATTTTTGAAATCATTTGTCCAAGAAAAGGAGTGATCTTTATTTATAAGATTATGAATCGGTTTAACCATTAAAGCAAAATCAGAAACAAACCTGCGAACAAAGTTGATAATACCCATAAAGGATTGAACCTCCTTTTTGGAAGTGGGGGCAGGAAGGTTCGGGATAGTAGCAATCCTTTCAGGATCTGTGCTTATTCCTAAATTAGAAATTATATGTCCAAAGATATTTCCCTTGGCGACGCCAAAAATAGATTTAGAAGGATTTAAGGAAATGCTGAATTTTTTACATTGCATGAGAACTTTCCTGAGTTGACCAAAGTGGTCCAATCG
Source organism: Picea sitchensis (assembly GCA_010110895.2). NCBI lineage: Eukaryota > Viridiplantae > Streptophyta > Pinopsida > Pinales > Pinaceae > Picea > Picea sitchensis. Next base: position 49,996 of record SNQJ01S0006308.1, on the reverse strand, counting down.
ATTCTTTGAATAGACAGTCAAATCATCAAGATATACTTGGATAATTTTACCAATCATATCGTCAAAATTTATTTGCATATCTCTCTGGAAGGTGGCACCTGCATTAGATAAGCCAAAAGGCATGCGTTCATAAGCAAATGTGCCCCAACGTGTAGAAAAGGTGGTTTTGTATCTATCAATCCTTTTTACCTTGATTTGATTATATCCAGAGAAACCATCAAGTAAGGACATCATTTGTGACCCTACAACCTGTTGCAAAATCATTTCCATATTAGGGAGAGGAAAATGATCTTTTACGCTAGCTCTATTAAATGCACGAAAATCAATTCATAATCGAATCGGGCCAGTTTTTTTCCTAACAAGAACCAAATTTGAAACCCACTCAGAATACTTAACTCGAAATAATATACCATCTTTCAAAAACAAATCCAACTCCTTTCTAATAGTAGCTTCAAGTGCGGGGTTAATGGGTCTTTGTTTTTGCCTAGATGGTTGTATCCCTTGATAGGAATGGCATGTTGTATGAGATCAAGATCAAAACCATGAAGATCCTCGTATGACCATGAAAAAACATCTTGAAATTCACATAATAGTTCTGTGAATTTCATCTTTTCTTCATCGAAACATTGGCCACCTAGTTTAACCATCTTTGGAGATTTGGAGGTCCCAAGGTTCAAGGAAATGGTATCACCCACTTTCCTTTCTGACTCCTCTTCCTTACATGTTTCTTTGTTGCTCACATCACTCGATGAAAATGAACTCTCAAGAGGATTCAAGCCTTTTGGAAATTTGTCATCTTCCATAGAAATGATTTCATTAGGCTTAAACGATTCATTTTGTATGAAAGCATAGATGCCTTCATCATTAGGGAAAAATTTCCATGATTCTACATTATCTGGAATGTGAGGATGATATATAGATTAAAAAGTAAAATCAGGCCTTTGAGGTAGAAGTTGTCGAGTAGGGGATGCCGCAAATACAGCTAACCTATCAACCATCGAATAAAATTATCTTTAACATGAGTGATGTTAAATGATAACAGGTTCGAGATAAGCACCCAAACAAATTGGGTATAGTGTTTCATCAACTTATTGCTAGGATAATAGATTTTACGCACAAGGTTCACAACAAGTTCAGAATCACCAAAAACTATAAGGTGTCTGCAACCAAGTTTATAAGCATTTTCGATGCCTAGCAGTAAGGCTTCAAACTTGGTGACATTGTTCGTACAAGCAAAATCTAACCTATAAGAAAAGTTGTGGATTTTACCTATAGGTGAGTACAAGATAATGCCAGATCCATTACCTTCGTTTAAGCATGATCCATCACAATGCATGTGCCACATACCATATTTCAAATCAATTTGTTCTAAAGTAGTGTCACCCTCATCAGCAAAGATAGAATACACCCCTAAGTATTCCTCGAGATAGTTTACATTCAGTTGAGGAATGCTCTCTATGTATGGTGAAATTCTTCCTTCTCTTAGGACTATAATATTCTTTCCATTATGGGAAATGGATAAGTGTGTTCCATCAAGAGAAAGATATCCACCTGTTAGGGATTTCCAGTCTCTTCCTAATATGATAGAATAATTTCTTATTGGTATGTTGATTACTTGGATTATAAGGGTTGTCCTTATTTCGGGATGTGCACACATAACTAAAGTTACGTTTTTTATTTCACCTACTGTTGACTAATGCAGACTGTTATAGGTGATAATGATTCTAGAATTTTCATTAGTACATGATAATCCTAGATATTACATGATGATTTTTGACATTACGCTTGGACCCGAACTGCCATCAATTAGGCAACAATGGGCTATCTTATCCATAATTTTTATAGAAATGAAAAATGGAGGGTTTTTTACAGGATGTCTAAAATTATTTGCACCTATCTTATTTACAGTGGGATCCTCTTCTTTTGCCTCTTCACAAAGATTGGCTATGGTGGAAGCTTTTCCTTCCATAAAATTCCTGAGATATTTTTGTTGTTCAGGGACGAAAACCATGTCCAAAAGAGTAGCATCGGCCTTGATACTAGTTAGTTGGTTGAGGATGTTATACTTGGAAAAGGGAAGAGGGGAAGGAACTCCTTGACTTTAGAGAATTTTGATAGTTTGTACATTAGGTCCTTGTGAAGATGAGGTTGGGGTGGAAGAAGTATGAGGAGGATCGTATTTCCCTTTAGGAGCATAAGATTTGTTCCTAGTATTTATGATCATAACATCTTCAGGTTCTTCCCAATATAGAATAGCGATATTGGTTTTGGGATTCTTGCCAAATATTTTATCTCAGGCACTCTTCTTGACTTCACAAGTATTTTCTTCATGATTTTCCTCACAGAAGTTACACCAACTGTGAGACATAATGGCCTTAGGATGAAAAAAAATTTCATTTGTATTCCTAAAAGGCATTGTGGAAGAAGAATATTCCCCAGGAGTAAGTGAGGGAACATTCCCCTTTCGTTCATAGGCTATCATTCGGTTGTTCATATCTTGTACAAGTTGTAGGAGGGAACACATTTGTTTGTTTGACGGAGTCTCCTTTAGGGAGACCTGTTCTTTCAAGTTTCTCTCCGTACTCCAGGAAAGTGTGGAGAGCAGAGCCAAGATTGTCAATAGCCTTTTCTTTGATCCTATGACGATAAGGAGAGGGAATCGGATTATAGTAATGCATGAAAGAGGCTTGGTTTTGGGGGGGTGGATTAGTTCAAGGATTTGATTGTACAATTTGGTGAAGCATAGGTTAAAGGACTTAATAGTCTCACCATCCTTGTAAGAAATATTTGTATATTCTCTTAATTGTTCAGACAAGCTCTTGGATTTTCCATAAGTGGACTTGAACCAATAGACCAACTCTTCCCAAGTGGAAAGGATCTTTGGAGGGAGATCAAATAAATCATTTGTTTATTTCCCTTCAAAGGAGTTGACAAATAAACACATGCATGTATCATTATTGTTAGCCTTGATATTATGACAAGCATTATAAAATGCCATTAGGTGTTTGTTTGTAGAAACAATATTATTCCCTAAGAACTTAGGAAGATGCTCCTTGAACTTGGGTAATGGAAGAGTAGAAGGTGCTAGATTCAAGGGAGAAGATATGTGCCATGGGGTGGTTGTAGCATCTTCCTCAAACTGAAAAAGCTCTTACTTCTTTATAACTTTAGCAGGGTTGGTAGTCAATTGTATAGGAATTTGATGACTATATAGACTACCAATTACCTATGAGGTCAAAGGTTGGAATGATTAAGCACCTCCATCACCACTAGCACCACCCACAAACACCATTTTGAAAGTGATAGGTAAGGGAGAAAAGGGTGAGCTGGCAGAAAAAGACAAAGTCCTCCTTAGAGTGCTTTATTGGGTTAAAAAAATGCATTTCCTCCTTCCTATTTCAATGATAGGAGTAGCTCCAGGGGACAATCCTCTTCTTCTTCTAGAAATGTGAGGATTTGAGTACATGAAAATGAAGACCAAAGATTTAGGAAAAGGGATGTTGTTTTTTATCTCTAGCCTTCCTTTGCTTGGCTTCCTAGAATTCACGAATACTTATATCTTGTTCAACTACTTCCCAAGAGTGTTCAATCTCGGTCTGGGTACTAGCAGTTTCTAGGATGGTATTGAATAAGTTCAAGGCAATGCTAGTCTGGTCTTTAAGACCGTGTTCAATATTAGGCTGCCTTGTAGAATTTATTTTAATGAGAAAAATCAATCGAAGAGTACTCAAAAAAACCAGAAATATTCAAAGATAATCATGAATACAATCAACCAGAGAGATATGGAATATCTCCCCAATATGGTCACCAAATAAATCTTGAGGAAAAGGTATGAAACACCTTACTCAATCATTTTCATATCTTTCCTGAATAGGACAAGATAGTTGGGAATGTCACCCGGGGTTTGTAGCCTCAAAACATTCACTCAATCCGCAACTATTAATTACAAGGATTAAGGTTGGTTTTATGATTTGTATATGTTGCAATGTAAAAATAAAATTTATACAAAGCTACAAGAATGTATATAGCTTTTACAATAAAGTAAATATGGAGACCAAAAGCGAAACAAGGAACCAAGTCATGAAAACACATGTATGAGACAGGACAATAATCTGCTTTATTTCATTTTGAGATACAAAAGTGTATTTCTCTTTACAAACCCCTGTGAGGGTATGGACAAAAGTCAGATATAGAGGTATTCGATGGGAACCATACAATAAGACTCTAACAGTAAAATAAAACTAAAATTAATGATCTAAATCAGCTTGCCACAAAAATGTTTACATTCGACTCTGCAAGATATCCTTTATCAACCATGAAAATTAATTCATAAACAGACAAGAATACACAGACTATCAAGGATGAATAAAACACCTTTAAAACAAACAACTAAAAAGTATGACTTAGTTTTGAACCTTGTTGCCTTCAATAAGACCATGTTGTCAACAAGAGGATTAGGCTTTCAAGTAAACTCGGAAATTAATGAAAATTGAAGATATATCATTTAACTAAAGAGAAAACCTTAGTCTTGTCTTTCTGCTTCTATTCTCCCCTTGTCTCCTCTCATTGAACCTTTATTCCTTCTCAATAAGTTGAGGTAGTTCAACTACTTCCTTTAGTTAAGTCAAATTAACTTAACTAATTAGTTTAGGGAGAAATAATTAATAATAATATATAAATAAGGGTCTAGTTAATAATTACTAAATAGGTGGGACCCCCTTGTGNAGGTAGTTCAACTACTTCCTTTAGTTAAGTCAAATTAACTTAACTAATTAGTTTAGGGAGAAATAATTAATAATAATATATAAATAAGGGTCTAGTTAATAATTACTAAATAGGTGGGACCCCCTTGTGACTCCCATCATTCTTTTTCCAATCATCAAATATAAAATACAAAATTTACCATTTGGATCATATAACACCCTTGTAACTCCCATTGATATCCTTTGAATCGAATATTTAAATATCTAAGGACAGATCCCAAAAAAAAACAATAAATCTATTTTATCCACAAAAATATCCAAAATAAAGCCTGATGTCCCAAAAAAATTGAAAATTATTAAATATTGTCTTCATCAGTGAAAATCATTAAAACTTTTAAAATCCATATTTGTTGCTTTGCGAGGCATATTTCCTCTTCTCATTGTTGTCTCCAACTGGATTTTATTGAGTAGCCCTTGGTTGGTTAGACCCTCAGGGTTGTATCATGTTGATCACATGGAAGTAATCATCTCTCAGGTAGAGACATGAAGACACATACTTAGATGATTATGTGGATGTACTAGAGGGGGAGGCCGCTTCTTTTCCTTTGTCTTGCACAGGTTGTGGGATATCATTTTTTAATGTTTTTTTGGCGTGTGAGGATTGTACTGGCGAAATAGCAGGAGCAATTTGAACAATGGAATTAACTGGTGGTGGTAAAGGTAATGACACAGTTGGCCAACCTCGGTGGTGAGAGACAGGATGGTGAACAATTTATTTCCAACTGTCATTAGCGGGGACTTCAGGCTTCATTGACACATGTGGAGGAACATGAATCCCAGGAAAATTCTGAGGAGGTTGAAAAGGGGGTTTGTCAAGTCGAGGATTAAATATACCATGGCCAACCAAATTGAAAAACCTATCTTGAAACAACTGGTTTAAATCTTATGGATCAACATCAAAGTGAATAGAAAATTGAGGCCTTTTATGGCCTCGCTGCCATTTATCTCTGCCTCTATTATCTCGACCAATACTGCCCCTATTGAAAAAACTCATCCTCTAGAAATATTTTAACTAGTCATAAAAATTTCTTAATAACCCATACATGAAACTCTACTTAAATAAATCAAGAGTTGGCTCTATTATTTACTACATGACACATGCAATCCATCCATAAAAAAAAAACATTTACTAATTGCCACACGAATAAGGAATTGATAGGCCATTGGGAGTATGGAGGGATTGTAATTAGTGTAAAATGATATAATGGAAGCGAAAGATTCATGAATATTGTTCAAGCAATTAATAAAACAATCAGTTGTGTATACAACTAGCTCCCAAAATATCAATCATCAATCATTTCTTTCATTTCCTAACAGACTTTTCCCTTTTAAAAAAAAGTGAGTAACAACAGAACAAGGAGTGAAAAATGTAATTGGGATAATGAGGGGAGTGTATTTTGTGTAAAATTGTATAATGGAAGGGAGTCCCATGGATATTGTTTTATCATATATCAACAATTCCATTTTCAACATCAAAATTTAAATTTTTCACTGTTTCAAAATTGAAATTCAACAGTCTGTTTCCAAAATTCCAGAACTAATATTTCACTTCCAGGTTGTTCATTTTCATCTAGACTTTGTATTGTACATGAATCATTTGATAATCCTTTTCTTAATAAAAATTCAATAATAGTAACATAGCTTGCGCGCAACAGGGCCGAGTAGTGAGCAACATCGTAACAATCATCAAAATAAACACAACCAATGGTCGACAAATGGACAGAATGTGGTTCTCGATATCAACACCAGTACATTAAAATCACTAGAGGGTTCCACGAAGTGGCCACAAAAGGGAACCCTTCATATAACATAATTCAAAATTGAAACTTCAATTAACAACTCTCCTAAAATCCTTTTCATTCTGGATCACAAAACTTATTCAACGCATATATAATTTACCCACAGGGGTATTCCTTTCATACAAAATTGAACACACAGTAGGTCATATCCCTTAAAAAATGTTTTGAAATGTTGTCATCACCCCAATATATCCACAGGACAGACTGTATTATCAGACAAATGAGTAGGGTTAACATTGTTCGCACTTTTTCACAACAAATAATCAACTAAACCCATGACCACAAATGAAAAGGAATAGTTCCTTTATCAAATTCTAGGTTGGCCATCTCCACAATAATTTCCAATACAAAGGGTTCCATACATAACAGTGAATAGTATTGCGGTGAGGGGGACGATCTGATTGAATTGAGGGTTTATCCAAAAGGAGCACAAGAAGCTTAAAACTTCAACAAAACTTCATATTTATATTCACAGAGTTGTTATAAGGACGCGGGCATGATGGGTACAAAGATTAAAAACTTAAATAACATGCAGAGTGTTCATATAACCCACAGGTAAGGAGAAGTGATACTCTTGGGGAAGAAACCCAAAAAAAGAAACCAGAGGTAAGGCAAGCCTGGGAGTCCCCAACTGTATTCTTTACCACAAGTAGAGCATGAATATTGTATACAATAAGAACATTCATGCAACTTTCAAATGTGCATGGTTCAAAAACAATGCCACATAGACCAACAGTTAACCACCAATCCATATACAATCAAAAACCTCCATACATTATAACTTTGGAAATGCACAAACAATGAGAAAACTCAAGAGCCAAATGTTGACTTGATTCAAGAGAAAAGTGAAATATCCATGGATGGAGAAGCAAGAAACCCATACCTGTGAAAAAATTGCTAAGGAGAAACCACCAAATTTGTATACCTCTTCCACGGCCGAACAAAATGGAGCAGCAACAACCAACAAGAGAAAATGCAAAAAGACTAGGGTGGTGGGATCGAGGTGAGTTAGAGTGACATACATTTACAACACGTCACTTCTACATTCATGTTTTCATTCATGGCCACTATGAGCAAGCCCACTATTCAACTCATCAACCATTAACATTCAAATCAACTTAATGCAGGCCGACTATACCATAGTTTGTCAATGTTCCAATTCTTCAAATGCGCCAACCCTTGCCATGATTCCCATTTGGCATATAACAATACTTTTCTAGGGATACCAAATCACAACCAAACTTACAATTAAACCAATGCGCACAACACTTGTTTAAAAGACTCCAATGTGACATATCTCAAATACTTTCTAGGATACCATGTTCCAACCTTACTTCCAATTCAAACAATGCATGTACCCTTAGCATGAAGTCACCACATCACACACATAACTGTAACATAACAAAACTTGTGAGTGTTATATAAAAACAACACCATTCCCTTTTAAATCATAACGCCCATAACATCATATTTGATTAATCATTTCGACAGATATTTTAAATGCAAATAAACTATAGGGTTCATCTCAACCAACTCATAAGCATGTAAAGCATAAGTGTCGTCTCTTCGTCATAGTCACACAAGTGACACAAGGGGTCCCACCTATTATTAATTATTAAATATAGTTAAATAATAAGGCGTTTGCAATCATTTGCAACCAGGTACCCTATGTTGCGCTTTTGGGCGTCAACATCCTTCTTTGTTATTCCCACTGAATACCACCCTTGGATGTTTTTCTCAACTATAGAACAAGATACAATGCAAAATAATGGAACCCCTTCTCCTCTTAGTGGCCTGGTATTTAGCATAGCCCGATAGACATCTAGGGATAGGTTTTTGACTTCCTCAACCTTCAATTGTGATAAGGTTTTGGCCCTTCCAGAATGTTCTTAGAAAATCCACTACGTGGCTAACCCCACATGTCTAAGTAATGGAGGCTGACGTATCATCCACTCACACCATGGTGATCAATATGGTAGGTCAACTTGCAGGAGGCATAAATTTCTCATACGAACTTCGATTAACGAACGGTCTCCACCGTTGGAAAGGTATCGACATGTAGAATTTATAATATTCCTTCATAGTAAGGTTTGGACCAAAAACGAGGTCGTTTGATAACTCAAAATGGCTCCAGAATATTTCTGAATGTTTTTTTGACCCAAATTTCCAAATTTGGACCAACGGTCGAAACAGCCCTGCAAGTTGATTCCTCCAATTTTTCCACCCAAAAAGTAGTGAGATAGATGACAAATAATATAATGATCCAATCCCGATCAATAGAAGAAATGCACAAGGGTACAATGAGTCCAAAACATCATCTCCTATTAGTCATGCCCAATAACCAAAACTATAAATAACAAAGACAAACACAAGGGATGTTAAAGGATTTTCATATGCATTATTGTGCTTATGGAGGACTTAGAGGGCCTAGTGATAAAGATAAGTTTGTCAACATGGGTATAAAATATTTAGGCTACTATTATATAAATCTAGCATGAACATGTTTCCTAAGTGTTGGGTACTTGACAGGGTTTCCTAACTTGCCAGGATTGGCCTATGTCTCAAGTGTAATTGGGGTCTTCCTACTGTGATAGATGAGCATGATTATTTACTAGAATCCAACAGGACACCGGGCTAAGTCCTTGTTATCTAATTAGAACTAGATGGCCTACTAGTAGGTATACACTTTTCAACTATTATTGTCGATCATCATTGTTTCCTTTTCTATTTAAATATGACATAACTTTGTGTCTTAGATGGATAGGAAGCAAGTACATTGTAGGAATTTGAATAATGACAACCCAAGAAAGGTGATAAATATATTCAAATTATGACTAGGAAAAAGAATTAAAAATGGATGAGAATTTAAATAAACATGAATGCAAAGTATATAAAAAAAACTTGTTAGATGAATCACATGGATGGCTTGGATAGGAGGAGGTGACCCCCAAAATCCAACTAGAACATAAATACAACTCAAATTTGATAAGGGGTGGAATCATTTTCGTACCTCATCAATACCAAGAAGACAATGTATTAAAGAGAATCTAAAAGATGACAAAAGAATTTTGGAAAAATATTGTGATTATATGGAGGAGCTAGATATACGACAATAGTTAAGGATGCACTATAAAAGGAATGAATATCCTAGAAACAAATCTAGTAGAGAAGACAAAAATGAGACAAAAGAAAGGAGTACAATCCAAGATAATAGAAAGAACAGATGAAGGGTTTTCTTGTTTTAGGAGGGTCCTTATTCATGTTCAAATCAGAACTCATTATGTAACCCATATTTTATAGCTATCATGTGATATGTTCACATACAAAGTTTAAAATATAGACTTGATTTCACATTGTTGTAGATCCGTGGATACAAGGGACAAACATATAAACTACAAAATTGACTAGTCGACACTAAACTTTGCATGGTATTTCAAAGGTCGCAATGAACATATTAGCATGGAGTTTCTCAATTGTGGTTAGGGATTGCCACTTACCACCCAATTTTCATCTTCTCAATGCACATGATAACGTTGGTGTAAGATCAAGGATTGAAGTGCTGCTATCTTATCCTCTAAACGAAATCACTCTCTCCTTCATGTGTTTAATCCAATATTGAGATAATGATCACCTTACCTTTCGCAATTTAGAGTTTGATCATGTGAACCAAGATCATCTAACCTGGTTGGTTTAAAACTATCTACAAGTTATTTGTTGGGTTCATCAAATTCTTTGCAACCTTACATTCCTACCACATTAGGATGCCTACAAAGATTTTTTTTGGTTAATATCTCAAGATGATTGTTGAAAGATTCTTCAATAGAAAGTGAAAAAACCCATACCTATTCATGATTTCTATTTTAAATGTTTTGAACTTATATTTTTCTCGAACTTAATAAAGACTTACTATTAATGATTTTATAAAATAAAAAGTTTAACTTATAAATTTTAATATTGTTTTTTAAGAGTTATCATTATGATGCCTAGGGTCTCTATTTCATTCCAAATACTTTAAAATGTTTTCAATGTTTATCAATAACTCATGATAAAACATGATGTTTTCAATGTTTATCAATAACTCATGATAAAACATGAGATTCCTTGTGTTCAAGTGTACTTGGTGTTATAAACCTATTCAAAACATGCATATTTGACTCTCATCCATTCTAGACACTTGATAAATTAACGACCTATGCCCAATCCCGCGTTACTCTTCCCAAATATTCATATATATATATGATTATCATAGTAAATATCCTTGAAATGGCAGCTGAAAAAAATGATTACAGTAAATATCTATGATTACAGTGATATGATGGTTCCTTGTAGAAATGTTATGTTCATAATACCAAGGGAGGAAAAGTAAATGTATTCGTTCATTTTTTTTTTTTTAATGAATGCAATTAACCTACATACATAAATATGGACTATGTATTTTAATGGTGTTTGTTATAATGTTTTTATTTATAAAGGATGTAGACCATAGAACATTTTGTCACTAATAATGTTGAATGGAAAAGTTGTGGACACACTACTTACAAAACATTACATCACTCGATCGAGATCTAACTCTCTCTTAAGTAAGTATCTAACAGCTACAACTCTCTCATTTTTTTTTGGGTTAAAAAACAATTACACACTAGTTGTTTAGTATCTAATTGATGTTAAATGTAGGCATACATGTCAAACTAGCATTGACTAGATGGTGAAGGTTTAGCCTATGTATCAATGTTGATTTCATGTCAAATTCACATCCAAAAAATGGGGTCGAGGTCGAATGTAGTAGTGCTTTGTTCTATTTGTTGTAAAATTATGTATTAAAATTTATAATCATATTCTTTAATTTGACTTTTGTACATTTCATTACCTTTTGTGGTGAAAAACTTCCAATATAAGAATATTTTAATAATTTGGATTCCCAAATTCTAAAGTGAAATGTGGAGTTTTTCAAATCCAATGTCATAAATTGGGAGGTGAGGACTTTTCCTCATTTTGTTTTTCAAATCCAATGTCATAAATTGGGAGGTGATGAATTTTCCTCATTTTCTTATATCATTTTTAAGGGAAAGATTCTAATATAAGAATATTTTAATAATTTGGTTTTCCTAAATGTGAATTTTTTAATAATTTGGTTTTCCTAAATGTGAATTTTTTCAAATACAACGTCATAAATGTGGATTTTTTCAAATAGAATTCATAAATTGGGAGGTGAGGACTTTTCCTCATTTTGTTATATCATTTTTGGGAAATTTTGATTTAAGTTTTTTTAAGAATTATTCACTAAAAATTAAGTTTGAAATACTTTATATTTTTTTAATAATGGGAAGCTTTTAGTGTAGGAATATTTTAATAAGTTGGATAAAGGTTTTATTTTTTAATTATTTATTTCATTTATTTTATTTTTAAGTTATCATTTTCCATTTAAATTGGGAAGGGAAGTGAAAAATTTTCAACCCTTATTTCAGGGAAAATTAAATTTTTTAGATTTTTTAATTTATTATCGAAAATTTTTGAAATAATTAAGAAAAATACTTAAATACACTAAGTTTTTTTAATTTTATTTTTTAGTAATGAGTTTCAATTTAGAGATATACACTAAGGTTTTTTATTTTATTTTTTAGTTATGAGTTTCAATTTAGAGATATATTATATATGTATTAGGGAAGAAATTTGATGTGTATAAGCATGTTTGTTTGATATGACGAGTTATGAATCCTAACTTTGTATTAATGTAATACAAATACTAATGTGACATTTGTGAGAAAGATTTAAACTTTGTACCTTTATTATACATAAACATTTTTTTTACCAACTAATCATAAAATAATCTACATGTATCAATATATGTACTTATATATGTTATAAACTTGTATGTCTTTGGTTGTCAGAGTGCTCTTATATAGATCTTTTGTGCATGGCAAAGTTAAGAGTGACGGTTAGAAGTTTATGATCAAAGTCAAGTTTCTGGTCATCTAAAATATCAAAGTTTACTATTTGGTTGTATATGGGGATATATAATATTACATAATCAACAACACTGCTACCTAGCCCATGGATACAAATTATCCTGTTAAAATGGTCACTTCTTTATACCATTGCAAATTACTAAATCGTGAGAACTACGGAGCTTGATTAACTTAGTACCGAACAAATTCTTGATCAGGTCTTTAGAGTTTCTTTTGTAACTGTTAGCTAAGACAAGGTCCTCTTCTAGCCAAAGAGGATTAGGGTTGGAGTCATTGCTTAAAATAATAGATTGATTGGTTGCAGTTCTAGCATTAAAGTCTCCTAACATGAGGATACTACCTTCATTTTTCATATTTTAGATATCTTGCTCTAAGATTTTGTAGGGACAATTCTTAACTAGATTTTTTTTGTATAAAAAGTAGAGTTAATAGGTGTGAAATAACATATTGCTATATAAATCTTCTTAGCGCTAATATCAAATATCGTCATCCAGATGTATTGATTGAGAGGATCTTTCTTATGAAGTCGAACGTGAGGAGAGATGTTCATTTTTATGTAACATGTTATGCCTCCAATCTCTCTATGGGAGGACTTCTTATTTCATGTAAACCACAAAACAAATCCTTAAATATTAAGGACCTTACATTATTCATGCTCCCAAATTTCAACCAAAAACATAATATCAATATCATTCAAAATTCAACGACAAGTAGCAACTTTATCTGCATGAATATTGCCCTGTTCCATGAGATATATTTCCAAAAGAAGGACTCAGCAGCTAGACCCAAGGAATATTAAAGAAGTCAAGATCAAGATGAGCACAGTGCTTTGTTATCAGTATGAAGTAATATAATGTACCTTTAATACAATGCAATCATAATATCACTGCATATTTCTTTATACTCGGTTACATGCACTCCTTTGTTTCACATTCATAGAGTTCGAACCAACCTCTTTAATACAATGCAATCATAATATCACTTTAATACAATGCAATCATAATATCACTGCATATTTATTTACTCAGTTACATGCACTCCTTTGTTTCACATTCATAGAGTTCGAACCAACCTCTTTAAGAATATTTTACAGATAATAATGTGTCTCTTTTTAATTGAAAATTTCTAAAGATTACATTTTAAAATCTTTGGATGTTTTAGCTCATGTAATAGGTGTTTGACATCTTAGAAAATTGCATTAGAGGTGGCATTGAATGAAGTAATGAGGGGTGTGAAAGTGAGTATATACCATGCTAAGTAATGAGGGGTGTGAAAGTGAGTATATACCATGCTAAGTATTAAAGAGAAACATGTGCAAAATTCTTGTAAGTTAAAAGGATATGGGGTTATTATTACAAGAATTACAGTGATATATGTTTTATGTTCTAGTTGAATAATTTGATGAAAGATGACGTTTTGAGCTTAAATAGGGAATTCTTTATTAAATTGGTTTAAAGGTGCTAGTTAATAGTGTATTTGAACTTAAGTGAATGTACCTTTTGACTTTTCTTGTCACTGTTAATCCCCATCTAATTTTATTAGTAGCATGTATTGGCTTTTTTTGCTAGGTTACCTCCTTCCACATGGCTTGTAAGATCTCTTTATGGATTATTAAAGGTATAAGGACATACTATTTGATCTAAAATGAGTTTGGATTATCACAAAATTGTCACTATTGTTTAGGAGAATGATGACCTTCCTAAAAAGACCCCAGAATTTCATTCCAAAATTCTTTCCCAAGTAATGGTTGTACTTTGGAGGACATAAATATTCATATTCATAATTTTGAATATGAAGGTTTATGAAAAATATAAAATCCATAAGGTATTTTTGTCGAATGCACCTCCAAAGCTTATGATTAAGTGGTTGGGAGAAAGTGGTATGGGAGCCCCATGTATGGCATTGCTAAGGTACCATAACTTAAGGATTTTCTCGCTCTTAAAGAATCTACATGTGTTACCATAGCAAAATACAATCCATGGTTTTACTGAAACACCCTTGTCATCCTTTCCAATTGATACAGGGACTTTTGGTCAAGCAGAGCATTTAGCTTTGTCGACCTTTTTGGGTGGAATTTCTCATCATTCACATGTAGTTTTGGTCCTTTCTCAAATGCATCTCTAAGCCATTATAAGCTTCATATGCCATGATTTCGATAGGTTATTTAACATTCAACTCAAAAGGAGATTCTATTCAATGTTTACATGTCCAAGGACTTGAAATATTTCATCTTGATTTGGTTGGGTAATAGGATGACCAAAACCTAGTCTAGTATACTCACTTTTCCAATACTTACCAAACCGTAAGATGTGCAATTATTTGTTAATGATCAAGTGTTACCCACCCTAGAACCCTACCAACCAAGATTCTCAAGCTCAAGTTCAGTTAACTATCAACCCACAAATGAATCCAATGATATATGGGTCTATGTGTTTTGAAAAAGATAATAAATGTGTCACAACCCAAAAGTCTTAGTGGAACAAGTTGACAACATTTGGTATGCTAGATCCTAATAAGCCCATGACCCCAACTATTGGGAAGGAGGTGGTGTTCCTCTCCTAAAGAACCTCACTTTGATGTGGTAACATGACGGAACACTCCCCACCTAACTCTCTAAACTCCCATGAGTCCTCATACCCCAAGGAGACCTAAAGAAAAACCAATTTTTTTACCCTAAAAGATTATTATACACATCCCTTTAAGTCTCCATTGACCTCAAACATGTTCAACATATTAGATGGGTTGGGTAATAAGGTATATGTGGATGGACACCCTTACTCAATGAAGGTAAGTCCATGGAATTTCAAGGACTTCACCAACTTTTGTAAAACAATCTCGGTTCGTAATCTCAAGATCATATTTCATAATCTTGAGCTATTGTGTTTGTAGTAAGTGATTTTTTTGGGTATTTGTTAAGAATTATTTAAGACATATTTGGCCAAATGTGGTTTTATTCACCTCTAATCATGATGAGGTTGAGTGTGGGGTCATGACCTTTATATTGCACATCTTTCTCCTTCTATAATCTATTGGGGATTTGAGCCCCCTAAAAAATTGGTATGGCTTATGTTGGCTTTGGATGGATGCATGTTGGGCTTGGACAATTTTATGAATCTTGTGATGTCTAAGAGGGATTACACTTTTGGAGATGTAAGGAAGACAAACTCCTTAAAACTCGTTGTCTCATTTGTGGATATTTCAAGATGGACACTAGAGAAGACAAAGAAAACATGTTATTTGTAAGAATGCCCCATGCTGAGAAAACATTGGAACATTTTCAAGGAAAGGATAGGGTGGTATGATCATAACAAATTTAGAACAAATGAAATATATGAGTTATGTCACCTAGTTCAAATTTTATAAGGGACCAACAAAAATCCTTAAAATATTTGATAAGGCCATGCCTTCTGAGTAGGATGCATTCCTTTTTATTGTAGAGGAGATCAATTTGTCCAAGTCCTAAGGGAGGTTATCTCTCAAAACATCAACCTATATAATTCTCTATTTCTTAGACAACAAAAAATATGTGAATGCATAATGCCCACATTATTATGAATGTGTCACATTTGAAGACTTAGACCCACTTGAACTGCATAACGTTGAGAGCCTAGGATCTTATACCTAGACCAAATGGCAAAGATTATTGGATTTCTTGGTGGGAAGATGTCATTACTTAAGTTACCTCTTTCCTAAGGGGTTTTGGACAACAAATTTCCTTAATCTAGTGAGAGCATCACAAAGGGGTCAAGTAGGAGATGAACAGGTAAATGAATATCTCTAATAAAAACATTTGGAACTACCTAAAATTGGATGAAACCTCTTGTTTCTAAGAGGTCAATTTTGAATAAGGCTACAACACATATAAATTGGGAATTGTCTAATGAAAGAATTTTTTTAAGCTTCAACCTCCAAAAAATGTATTAAGAAGATCTTTGTGGTTGAAACTCCCAATGGGAGGCCAACCAAATAGGAGGATATTGAGGAGTTGTTTGCCTCTCATTATTAATAATAATGGTATTCTAGTCTTAGGGCCTCGCTAAGGAATATATGGTGACCATGCCAATTTATCTTGATATGATCCCACAATAAAATTGATCCGGATTGGATCATTATATTATTTGTCATTTGTCTCGATGCTTTCAGAGTGGAAAGAATTGGAGGAATCAGCTTGCAAGGCCACTTTAATTGCAAGTCCCAGTTTGGAAAATTAGGGTTCAAAACCTTCCAGAGCCATTTTGAGGCACCAGACAACATTTTGGGGGGTCAAAACTTTCCCAACGTAGCTAAGACCTAGTGATTCTATTTTGCACATCGAGACCTTTCTGATGGTGCACAAATCGCATCAATCAAAGATTGTATGCAAAAGTTATGTATCTGCAAGTTGACCTACCATGTTCACCGCCACGGTACGAGAGGATGCCACGTCAACCCCCGTTAGTCATGCATATGGGGATAGTCACATGAGGACTTTCAAGAAGATTCTAGAAGGTACAATACCTTATCACAATTGAGGGTTGAGGAAGTCAAAATCGTGACCCTAGAAGGTTATCAAGTTATGTTAAATATCAATTTGCTAGGAGGAGAAGGGGTTTCATTCTATGTTATTGTATTTTGTTCCATATCAAAGAAGAACAAATGGGAGTGGGAAATTAGATAGCAAAACAGAGGGGGTTAATGTTCTGTAACATTCTAACATGCTACAGGTCTAAAGTAACTCCATAGAGAGTGCCTTCACCTTTGTACTTTCACTAATTCCATACCAAAGAAAAGAGGGTAGAGAAGCCTCCTCACCTTCTAGCTGGGTTTTCTCCTGTAAGGGTTTCCCAAAGCAAATCTTTGTATTATTTTATGGATGGTGTGTGATTGTATTTTGATATTCTCTATTTTCAACATTTTTATCTATTTCATGCATAAGTAGAAAATCAGTAACTAAATATTATGGAATCTAAAGGAATTTAACCTTCATAGTGTTGGTTTCAGTTATATTTATCAAATATGTTGTAATGAATTGTTCTAGTGGAATATCCATGGGAGTTTACAGATCAAAGGCCCAAACAAGGATGTATGAATAATTGTTGACCTTGGATGAGTTAACAACCTCCCTAATGGAGATGGTTGAGGATAATTCACCTAGATTGGACAACTTTTTGTGCAAATTTTATAAGGTGGCCTAAGTTTTTATCCTCCTAGAATTGTTCCAAGTGTACAAAGAAGCTAGTAGAAAACAATCATAATAGGTCAATGTAAACAAAGGAATTATCGTATTTATGCCCAAGCCTAGGAAATTCGAGCTTGTCACTAGTTAAATAAAAGAGGGCAGAGCAGGCTCACCTTCTAGTTGGGTTTTCTCCCGTAAGGGTTTCCCAGAGAAAATCTGTGTTATTTTGTGGATGGTATGTGATTGTATTTCACTATTGTCTATTTTCAACATTTTTATCTATTGCATGCATAAGCAGAAAATCAGTGACTAAAGATTATGGAATCTAAAGGAATTTAACCTTCATATTGTAGATTTCAGTTTTATTTATCAGCTATGTTGTAATGAATTGTTCTATGGAATATCCATGGAAGTTTACAGATCAAAAATTCTAAGGCCTAAATAAGGATGTGTGAATAATAGTTGACCTTGTATGAGTTAACAACCTCCCTAATGGAGATGGTTGAGGATAATTCACCTAGATTGGACAACTTTTTGTGCAACATTTATAATGCGACCTAAGTTTTTATCATCCTGGACTTGATCCAAGTGTACAAAGAAGCTATTAGAAAACAATCATAAGAGGTCAATGTAAACAAAGGAATTATCTTATTTATTCCCAAGCATAGGAAATCCGATCTTATCACTAGTTAAATACCAATCACTCCCCCCCCCCAAAAAAAAAAATCATATAATATCATATGTTCAAAACAAATTGGATTCATTAGAGGGTGCTTTGTTTTTTACAATTTTATCATTTTATGGTGGGAGGGATTGTCAGATGTTTACACCTCAATTCTTTGTTCATCAAATATGGCAAGCCCTAGGTTTAGGTCCCTTTTTTTTGGAGATGTGGAAACATGTTTCTTAGAGGCTTTAATTAGCTTATATATCAACAAATGTGAATCAAAAATTGGGATTTTTTTGTCTATATGGCATGGATGTTTGTTATCCCTAGTACTTTACTTAATGGAAACATAGGTATTGGTCTACATAATCTCTCATAGAATGAATCAAGGCCTAATCAAAGATATCCCCTTCCCTAATCAAGGAAATGGTCACCTAGTCAATGGACATTTTATTAGACAATTCCTTTTGCACCCTCTAGGAGGAAAAAGATTCAATGGAGAATACAATGGATTTCCTTCAGATATTTTTTGCAACATTAAGATCCTAAATTTAGAGTGCTAAACCCTAGTGTTTTAGATAAATCCCTTAAGACTCTCTTGACTTGTTGGTTGTTCAACACTAGTCATAGATTCAACTAGGTCATTTTTTTAAATTCCTTGGTATCGTCAATAAAGGTTTGTTGAGTTAGTGAAAGCGGGGCATGGTTCTCACCCCCATTTGGGTCCAACTCTCTATAATTACATATACTTTCTTACTTGCACCAATGTTTGAAAAACATGGACAAAGACAAGTGCAAGTCTTAGGCAACTTTGGAAAAATACATATCCCCCTAAGTCGCACCCTCTCATAAAAAGGAATCATTCAAAATGCATGATACAATTCTATGACATTGTACATCTCACATCAAATAGATATCACTCACTCGTGTTCAAAAACATCATTTCAATTAAAAAAAAAAAACCTTGGTATTTTTCTACTTTCAAGGATCACCCAAGTATCTTTGGGAGATGTTCATCTAGTGAGTTGAAAAAGAAAATGAAATGGTTGACCAAGCCAATGGCCATAGTTTCTAGATTTCAAATAAGTATTAAGATCCTAGCCACTACCCGTATTTATTATTCTTCCTACTAGGTTCCTTCAACTTTTTTGTATCAACATAGAGAAATATCTCCACAACTTCCTTTGGGAAAATATGGAGGGTGGAAAAATGTTTCTGATGTGTCAATTAGAAACTCTTTGTACCTCTAGAAATTGGGGGATTGTAAGTATCCTCAAAACTCATATGCAAGCTTGAGACTTGTATTCGAAATGGAACATTAGGTTGTTAAAAGGAAGTGATCCCTAGAAGGTCCTTCTATGAAATTTTATATGTCAAGGAGCTCTCTTTGGAAAGAAAATCATGGTGGGACCTAAATTTGCAAAATCTCATTGTTATCCTAGTTATAGTCAAGGTAAAAGGTAATTTTTTTTGTCAAATCATTTAGGGTGCTAAGAAGTTTTTCAAAACAGACATCAACACAATCAAAAACATATTTGATGTTGAAACTCGAGACTAAGTCCCTTGTCCTAAGATAAAAGATAATTTTAGACTTTCCAATCATGAGAGATTCATCCTTGAGTGCATCAAGGAGATAATTTCATCCCTATTGACATGGTGGAAAGGTTGAATTGGAATAAGCCAAGGATTTCATGAAGTACAAGTCAATTGAGTGACTAAAAAGGGAATTATAAACTTGTTAGAATCTACTTGTTTAAACAAATTGAGTGACTTAAATAATAGCATGGGACATACTCTTTTGACCAAAAAATGTTTGGAAGCCCTCAGTCGAGACTAGGAAATACTCATTTCCATGATCCCTCATCCTAGGGGCCCTAGCTCTTGGTCATCGACTAGTCCACCGTGGCATCCCCCGGTTCAAAGGCCCCTTCTGTGGATTCCCTAAAAACCTTAAACATTTATTTTGGTAATGTATCCATGTTGAATCTCCCTAGAATTGGGTCACTAAATTTTGTATCCAATTCCTCCCTACCCCCATCTCATGGAAGGTTTCCCTTTTAGGGGATAAACTCTCTTGGGCCTCTAAATTTCAAGGAACTTACTAGTATATCCAAATAAAAGCTTTATTTCTTATATGGAAGAAAATATATTCTTCTATTGTTAATTGGAGATAACCTCTCTTGTGTTATAGGTCATGGATTTGTGATAATATCTATATGAAAATTATTGTTGAGGTACATAAAGTGAATCTCCTTGTGGGCTCCTTGCACTATGAGTATAAATACTATCAAATTTCCTACTCTACGGTGTGGTAGTGCTCTAAGACACATTGAAGTACAATGATATATAAAAATATGGGAGAAACACCATAGTTGGCCTCATAGCCTTCCTCCACAACCCTTGAACAATAATCTCATGATTCTCACCCTTGCCATCTCAAAGAATGAGAGGCTCACTAAGAATGTTGATCTAGATAATAATGGTTAGGACCCCATTTCCATGGATGTTGAGCCACTTAATGATGGATGGGAACTTACAACTAATGACAAATATGGTCCTCCCTATATGCCAATTGATCCTAACAACAACTTAATGTTGGATTTTTGGGTTACTCCAAAAGTGTTTTCACCTTACTAGGAGAGAATTTGGTCTCCTAGCCACTTGGCAATGATTCATGGACATATGGATGGCTCATTTTAGGTGAATGCTTGAAATTGGTGAGAGTGCACACATGGTTTCCCTACTTAGGAAATTTTTACCATGATCAACATGTTTACTAACCCATTGGGTGCACACAATGGGGGTGGGGGGTGTCAGTTTCTTGAATAGGAGAGGTACCTAGCTTGTTAGGATATTTAGACACTTAGGAGTTAGTTAAGATCTACTTGGTCTAATATGTCGTTAGGTAAAAGTGTGTTTCTTTAGTATGCATTAGTATGCATTTGTAGTTAGGAAATTCGACGGTCACGATATGTTCCCGACATAG
>SNQJ01S0006308.1:8949-23054 GCA_010110895.2 Picea sitchensis | reverse complement strand
GCCGCGTTGGCTGGGGCCGTGGATGTTTCCCCGTAGGGGTTTTACCACGTGAAAACATCGGTGTGTTGATCTTTGATCTGGTTATGTGAGTGGTTACTGAAGGTGTTCGTCCTCTGTTGGAATACCTGTGTTGTCGAACATAGCTAGAAGGAGAATTGGGAACTTGGAGGAGGGAACTTTACCCTTGGAGCTTGGAAACATGTGATATATACCTTGGAGGTTGGACACTTGGGTTGAAAATCATACTTAATGAAGGTTTTTTATTGACTTGAACACATATGTTGAGGGGGCACATAGTTAGAGGGGTTTCTTGCATGAGGACACTTGAATAGAATACCAACGTGGAAGGAGTGTTCAACTAACATTTTTTTGGAGATCACACCATCTTGGAGGGGAGGCATTGAGCCTAAGGATCATTTTTCTTAGAGGTTGTTTCACTTTGGGGTTGGATAAACACTAGTTTGACACATGTACATCCTTGTATTGTAGAGCACTTTCTGTGGGGTTTCCTTGTTGGTTACTTGTATGGACACATGTCCTTATTTTATGTTAACCCCCCTAATCTACTTGTATATATAAGGGAGGAGAGATATCGTGTATTTATTCATCATTTTACTCTTCTTTTTACTTGTCTTGGAGACATTAGAGTTCATGAGGAAACCCTGCTAGAGATAGACACTAGAGTTCATGAGGAAACCTTAAGAGAATATAAGGACATACAGAGATGTATTGGATGTTCTTGAGGAGATTGCTCTTGTGAAGTGCTAGGGTTTGAGATATGCATATAAACCCTAAATAAGAACATAATGTTGGAGGTGATGATGGTTATTGTGGCTCTTGTTGTAGCACTAGGGTTTCTACCCTATTAGAAGACATGGAGAGTGGAGCTAACACCTTGCATGGTTTTGGAGACCTTTTCTTTTGGGATGTAAAGCTAGGAAAAGATCATGGAAAGATGAGCTTGATTATTTTTGAGGTTGGTGTGATGCCTTACTTGGAAGAAGACTCGATTTTTGTATCCTTGATGCTCTATGGAGGTCCTAGTCCTTGTGTTGATTCAAGAGTTAAAACCTGAGGTTTAAGGATTCAAACCTACAATGGACATATAGACATGTGGAGGCTAGTGCTAGAGTTGTCTTGCCATGTAATTGTGTGATGCAACATACAAAAGGTTTTCCAACCTTGAGGAAGACAACCATGCTAGTGTGGATAAATTTTGTTATACAAGCTTATCGAAGCTAAGGAGGACTTTTCCATGTTGATGCTTACTTGTTATGAATCTTTGATGGTAGCTAGGGTTGTCATGGTTTTCCCTAGCCAAGGTTTTGGAGATCTTAAAATATTGTACTAGTTGTCATACTAGCTTTGTGATAAAGTTATGGTATGTATATGTACCTCTCTCTCTCTCTCTCNTGTGTGTGTGTGTGTAATTGTCCAATGCTTGTGCAATTAAAGATTTGATTTTCATCTTTCATCATCTAAGTGCTTGATTGGGTTTATTTCCAACACTTATTGTTCACACTGATTTGATATATTTAAGGGTTGAAATTGTGAAGTGATATAACATATAATTGGAAGATAAGAGAAAAAATTTCTATTGTAAAATCTATTGTAGTAAAGTAATTTTGTATCTGGTGTATGCTTGGAAAAGTGTGACCTAAGGGCTAAAACTTGTTGGCATATGTTTGGTATATTTTCTCTTGGGATGCCTATTATTGGATTGAATTGTGATGAAATAACATCCTACGTTTGTTTCTATAAACCAATATTTCATATCATTCACATGGTTGAAGTTAAAAGGGACTAGATCCAGAGAATATCTAGTGTGAGGTGAAATTTTGGAATTTGCAATAAAACCCTAGAACACAAAAATTCTAACATGATATCAAAGTTATTTCATTGAAATCATTCTTTTGGTGAAGAAGGGGTTAGAATTTCAATTGCTTCGTACATAGGAGTGGTACTTGACATTTTTTAGGTCGATTGGGTGGTAAAAACCTAGTGTGTTTGAGATGAGCACTTTCACCCATGAAGGGTTTGATCAGTTGAAACACTAGTTGCTCTTGTGATGAGAGTATGCTTTCACCTATGGTAGGTGGTAGATATACTACATGGATGAACATCATGAATTTATTTTCAAGAAGTGTGATGCCAAAGAGGACTTGTGATAGGTGGTTGAATTTTTTCAAGGGTTGCCAGTATATTTTCACCTATGAGAGGTGGTGGATCTATGTGATTAGTAGATTTATTTTCAGCAAATGAGATGCCTAGGACCTATGATAGGTAGTTGATTTGTTCCAATGGATACTAGTGTGTTCTACTTAACTTATGAATAGCATGGATTTATTTTCAATAGGTGTGATGCGCAGGAGGACCTATGATAGGTGGTTGATTTGTTCCAGTAGATGTCGATGTGTTTTCACCTATGATAGCTGGAGGATATACTTTATTTATCGTTGACATGTGATCTATATTTCAACATGTGTGATGCCTAGGAAGACCCGTGATGGGTGGCTAATGTGTTCCAATGGATATAATTGTTGAGTCACAAAATTGCCATATTTTTTACCTTTATTTCATATCATTTTCCTTGATTTTCAATCATTTCTCGCTTCCTGTAATCTTGTATTAAGCCCATTTTCATGTTTTATGTGGGATTAGATTCAAGATGTTTTCCAAATCATTTGTTTTAGTATTTTAAGTGAATTTATGATTAAATATTAGAAAAATAACACGTTCTCACTTAACCTTGAAAGTTGGGTGAGTTTGGTGATGTTTACATGTATATTTGGAGTTTGCAACAATGATTAATTTTACCACATAGCTCCAAATTCGAATTTCTTCTTCAACCATTGAAGATTTGTCATGGATTTGGATCATAATCAACTATCTTGGATGTGGAAAGAATCTTGGACCATATACAAGATTTGTGTGATTTGTTTTGTATTATTAGCAAAAAAACTTGTAATCATTTACTAGTTGGTTTTTAGTTTTTACTTATTAGTAAATGGTTATGTCCATATTATGATGGAGGACTCTTGGAGCATATGTCCTTATTATAATGGAATATAATAAAGTTCTTGGTATTTCTCTTCATATAACTTTTGATTCTTTAGTTCTATTAATACTATGCTTTGATTTAATTTACAATGTTGTAGTTTAGTTAGCTACCTTGTTCTTGGGAGAATTGAGCTCACTCCAAATGGATTATGGTGGTCTTTTATTTCATTTTATGCAAGTGATTTTATTTTATGCAAGTTTGTTTTTCTTTTTTATCAAATCTTTCTAAAAATAGGAGTAATGATTTATGGAAAGAGAAAGTCTTCTCCATACCAAAATATAACTTGGTGACAACAAGGTCTTAGTAAGCATGGTGGTGCTCAAGTACATGGTCCTTGCTAGAATTGATTAAGATTGATTTCGATTGATGAAGTGTGGTGTGTTTCATTTTTGCATTTGGTTTCATTCATTGAATTATGTTTTTTATACCAAAACAGAGCATTGTTGTAGAGAGGTTCAGATCTTAAGAACTGAACACTCAACTACAACCTTATTTACAACAATTATGGATATAGTAAGACATAATTTAGTGATGGATTTGTCTTTAGTCCATTTATTTCATGCAACTTGATTATTAGTTACAAGATGACATCCACTCAAATTGTTATTTAATGAATTAAACAGATTGTTGCATGAACACTCTAACTATCAAGAGCGAAAGATTGTAACAATTTATGAATCTCCAATTCTTGTAGTGAATGATGTACTCTTCTATTGCTAGATAGTTAGTTAATTTTCATTTGATTTTGAGTTTACTTTACAATTCAGAGTCTTTTCTATTAGAGTAGATTCTAATCCTGCACATACAGTGTTTGCATCTCATAAGTTTACGTACCCTGAATTGATAATAAAATGTAACAGGAACTAAATCATATAATTTGACCAACAATAGTGCTTGGAGTGGATTGATGATTATGATGTGAATGCTTAACCATTTGATTTCTTTTTTTTAGAGCCTGGGATGGGCTAATTTGTTATGTGATAGATCGATGATTATCGGTTGCTTTGTTTTAATTGAGTTGTGAGTCAAGGGTTAATAGGAATGGTGACTTTGCTTAGTTTCAGTGATTGTTATAGATGGAAGGAGATTCCAACGTCATCCCTTCCAGATAATATTGATTGTACATATTGTACATTTGTGGAGAGAATGATCAGGGATGTGATAGCTAGTGTGATGTTAAGCTAATGGTGATCTTGTGCATTTGTACTTTGTACCTGGTCTTGGAGATTTGGATCTTTTGTGTTGTATTCTTCGTATGAGTACTCTTTTCTTGAAGCACTAGGATTGAAGAAGGGTGCAGAAGACCTTACTTGCAGATAGGTTTCAAAACCTATGTGGTGGAATCAATGATTGATTCCAAGATTGCAATGGATGGAGTAGTGATGAGTAATAGTGGCAAGTTTGGTGTATTCTCTCACATGGAGGGAGTTGATAGTGATGATGTTCTTGCTTCAATATCCTCTCAAATAGACAGAGTCAACCTAGTTGAGGTTGTGGCTTCAACTACCAAAGGTTTTGAAGTGCATGAGAGGGATTCTCATGCTCATATTTTGATGATGAACCTTTGTGGGTTGGTGCTACTTCTTTCCTTGAAATCGATATTTTAGGATCAATGAGTTGATATGTATGCAAATTTATCTTTTGCTTTTGATATAATCGATCCACTTGTCTTGTTCTTATGGGAGATGTGATTATCCTTGTAGGATGTCCTAAAAAACACTTAATGTGGTGCCAAGAGATGTTGGCCCATGATGATGACTTTGGGGAATTGGCTTTTGCTTTTGACATGTATGCAAATTTATCTTGTGATTTTGATATAATCGATCCACTTGTCTTGGTCTTGTGGGAGATGTGATTATCCTTGTAGGATGTCCTAAACAACGCTTAATGTGGTTCCAAGAGATGTTCGCCCATGATGATGTATTTGGGAATATTGGACTTTTGACATGTTATTGTTGATGTCTTCCTTGTTCTAGATTGATTTCAAAGTTTAACAAGAAGCAGTGATCCAAGGTTATGTTCATAAATGGACATTGTTCTTTTGGAGTCCCTAATAGAGGGGAAGAGGGAGTAGTTTGGTTCGGTGGTGTAAACCAAGTTGCTTTCTTGTATTCTCCTTGGATGTTCACCATTCAAAAGCCAAGTTTCAAATTGTTTGGTTGATTTATTGGAGAGAAATACACCTTTGTGAGCAATGATTGCTTGGATCTTGAGGTGTGTAGACATGTACTTGTGGGTATGACTCTTACAGAGTAGGTATGATGTTATATCATGATGGAGAAGGATTGTTTCAATTTTGTGGAGGAACTTGAATTACAGGTTGTGGTTTCAAACGGATTTGGTGGGTGTTATAGAAAAATATTCTTGTAAAGAGGGAATAATACCTTTTCGGGTTACTTCAAAAGTGTTTTCACCTTGCTAAGATAGCATTATGTCTCTTAGACACTCATTGATGCTTCATGGAAATATGGAAGGCTCAATTTGAGTGGATGTTTGACGTTGGTTAGAGTGTTGGCATGGAACCCTTACCTAGGATGTTGTTACCTTGATCAATGCATTGACTAACCCATTGGATGAACCCAAGGGGGAAATTGGTTGTTCAATCAGGGGAGGTGCCTACATAGGAGGAGGAGGAGGAGTGTTGGGAACTTAACCCTTGGAGCTTGGGACCATGTGATATATATCTTGGAGCTTGGACACTTAAATTAAGGACGCCTGGGTTAAGGAGCATACTTCATGGAGATTTATGATGGACTCGAACACATATGTTGAAGAGGAGCATTGGAGCCTTACGACCACATTAGCACAAAATGGAGTAGCATTTAGCACATGAAAGGACATTTGGGACACAATTAGACAAGGATCACTTTGCATGACGATGCTTGGGTAGCATATCACTATGGAAGGAGTGTTGAAGGGCACACCATCTTGGAGGAGGGGCATTGAGCCCAAGGAGAATCATGATTGGCATGCATTTCACTTTGGGGGTTGGATAAACCCTAGTTTGACACATGTACATCCATGTATCGTAGAGCACTCCATATGGGGTTTCCTTATTGGTTACTTGTACGAACACATGTCCTTATTTTATGTTAGCCTTTCTCACCTACTTGTATATAAAGTAGGAGAGAGCTCTTGTAATCATTCATCATTCTATTATTATTCGTACTTGTCTTGGAGACATTAGGGTTCATGAGGAAACCCTAAGAGAAGATGAGGAGAGAGAGAGAGAGAGAGATATTTGATGTTTTTTAGGATATTTCTCTTGTGAGATGTTAGGGCTTGCTCTCAATGTGATGACTATGATTTCAGCTATGTATATAAATGCTAGAGAAGAAAATAATGTTGGAAGTGATGATGGTTCTTGAGGCTCTTGTTATAGCACTAGGGTTTTTAACCTTGTAGAAGACATGGAGAGTGGAGCTAACACCTTGCATGGTTTTTGAGCCTTGTTCTTTTGGGATGTAAGGCTGGGACAAGATATGATGGAGAGATGAGCTTGATGAGTCTTGAGATTGGTGTGATGCCTTGTGTTAGTTCCTAAACCTACACAACCTCAATATGCTCCTAACCTAACCTATCCATTCATAACCTTTGCCTCAATCTAAATTCTTCTTATTATTTCATACTTCTTTTGGTGTGGTATTTTGGCTTGGATTAAATGTTATTTGCTTCTTATGAGGTACATTTAGAGGTATTTGTATATTTCAAGGTCTATCACATTAGTTTAAGTCTGTTTGTATTTTGAAAATATAAGCTTCCCTAAAGTTTATATTAGATCAAGGGTTCGCTGCAAGAATAAAGTTGTCCTTGCAGCATATACATGTCATTATTTTAAGTGCGCTGCAAATTTGGAGATCATTCCAACACATTAGCATGAAATCGGGAGATCGTGCCAACAGTTTGTCATCATATCAACATTTTATTTAATTATTGTATGAACGAATGATCATTTATGAAGTACTAAGCATGTCAGTGCCCTATCCCGGTGATGATGAGGGTAAAATTGTCCAAGTACAGAGATACACATATGGATTTCTATTTTGGCCTCAATCAGATAAAAGATGGATAGAAGTTCATGGTTAACGATATATGCAAATTATCATTTCTTGTCATTATTATAGGAAGAGAAATTCAAGATCCATTTCTGATCAACCCGTAGTGAATCTTCCAAAACCATTAAGAACCAACTTCTAGAATGGGTCCATTTACCTTGATAGCCAGCGGTTTTCAAGATTTCTCAAGAGTTTGGGAGAAATCTTCCTCTGATCAGAACAGTATTTTCCAAAATATTATTTTCACACGCCTAGTCATCACCAACGCATATTAATTTTCAAAAATAAAGCATTGAAGAATGGACAGTCAAAGTCAATATACAACAACATTTCCAAGCTCGATCTACTAGTAGTTGAACCTCTCAAAGACTATTGATTCTAGTTTATAAGGGAATTAATGACAGATGGCAGAGTTGCATAAAATTAATAAACATTCCAGATTAAGTCCATTTCTCCAAGCAGTCAATTACAGGTGGCAGAGCAATTACAGGCAGAATTGTGACATTCGATCCCAACATTACATTTTTTTGCAACTAAGTCTTAGATTGTTTATTTTTTTAGTTGATAGATAGCCTATGTTTCCAAAAAGATAGCAATGAGTTTGTTGATGTAATTTCATATAAAATCTGTTATTTGTATGTAAAGGGGNGGGGGGGGGGGGGGCTTCCTTTTGGGAAAAAAAGGACCAGATAGGGGTTTAGTCTTTGGTTTAAAGAGGATATGGTATGAATTGCAAGCAAGCTTCAGCCTATATTCCCATTTGTACTCAGGACTTTGAAATTCTCAATGGTCAGAATTGTTTTTCCCTATACTTTCATCTTTGCCTTGAGTGAATTTTTAAATCTTTGCATGAGTATTAAGTGATTTCTAAGTTCAGTTTAGCGACATTGAAAACTCATTGATTCGTTTCATGTATTTGGACCATTGCATTCAAGTTTTTGTTTTAGATTTAAACCAGAGTCTTTGAATCTGGAAATGTTCAATGCATTAGCAAGCATGAGTTAAGTTATTGTTTTTGTTTTCCTTTTTTTTCTTCCATATCTTGTCAGTGCTTTATCTGATCCATGAGAGTGGAAACTCCTAACTAAACAAGGGATTTTGATGTTGATTGTTTGTAATATGAAATGAAAACTATAAAGAAACCTATCTCTCCTTACCCATCTGATCCACTTACCTTCCAATCAAACCAATCAACCATTGCAATAAATAAGATGTGTTAGGCATGCCCTCCCAACAGTCAAAGAGCATCTTCTAGCACTAACACCTTGCCTAGAATAAGACTCAATTATTGTATCATTGATGAGCCATGGAGGTCATGGTGCCCATTGTTATAACCCTAAATTGCACCACACATGCTTACCTAGCATCAGGCCATCTCATATCCCTTCTTTGCCAAAGCACTGCTAAACAACTCTTTGAAAATCCTCTTTTATAAAGGCCCACGTGCCCTACTCCATTATTGCACGCGTGTACACACTGGCTGACCCAAAACAACCCGCATGGACCGACAAAAGCACGAAAAAAGGAAAGTTTTCGACGGAACACAAAAGTTGTGGGTGAGTTAACTGAAACTCCCGGCCATGCATGGTCGGGGGTTCGTCCAAATACCTAGCTCCTTCTAGCCTATAAAAGAAGGGGTAGGGGTCCCATTTGGAAGGAGGAAAAATATAGAAAAGAAACTCTGCCCATTTGTGTATTCCCATTGTCCCAACCCTTTAGCCTTTCCTGATGCCAAAGGAGATACAAAGCAAAGCAGTTGGAGGACAGTAGAAGAGGAGCCCGGGATCAGGTTCGCAGAGTGGTGGCCGGTCTCAACTTTTGTAAGTTGACTCATTCAAAGTAATAAAGAAAATGTTTTTCCCGTCCCAATTCATGAACTTTTTATAGTTTGATTAGTATATGTTTGGATTTCTAACTCGTTAGTATATAAGTAGGATGCATGCGTAGTTGTTGCTTGTCTTGTATGCAGGTCAACTTTGGAAGGAGTATTGCGAACAAGTAATCAAGTACAACGGAGGATCGAAATCAAATGTCGGGGACGAGGTAGGTTGATCTTTCCTTGCATTTACTAAGAAAAGGGGATTTAAATCTAGGGATGAAGGTAGAAAGTAGTTTTTCTTCGGTCATATCTGCATGCAAAGTCTGAACTCTATTTGCTAGTCCGTAGGGAGATTTCCCTCACAATAGAATTGGTGACCATACTGGGGAGACTCTCTAGGGTTCCTGGAATTTTATTTAGTTTTTGGGTAGTTTTAAAGACTAGTTTTTCTTACCTATTTTTTCTTTTAGTTTTTGTAAGGTTTGAGCTAACAGAGAGTCTAGTTTTCCATACCAGCTTTCTCTAATTTTCTTGACTGTGTTTGTTGGGACCCATGGAGGTACACGCGGCCTGCATAAGGTTTGCACGTGTGTACCTGTGCCCTACTCTCTTACAGCTCGCGTGCAAACGCTAGCTGAAGAAGTAGCAGTAGCGTGTAGAGTTCAGAGAACTTTAGAGGCAGTCAGCCTCTTCCCTGTCAGAATCACACATTCTAAAGGGGTTTTCTGGAATTATGTTTGAGTCTTGGTTGTTTGCAGTCCTATATTAGATTGTTTTTACTTTATTATTTTCCTTACATTATTCGTTTTTCTGTTAAAAAGAGTGTCCAAGCCTTTCAAGGGATCCTGGTTATCAATATCAGTGGTCTCTTCCTGGTTTGGTCTGTCTGTTTTCATTTTTTCTCAAAATTTATATATACACGCGGCCTGTACAAGGTCAGACCGTGTGTACACGCCCCCTGTATCTATCCAACGCACGTTCACACGCGTGCTTTTAGATTAACAGTCACGTTCTTGTACAGAATACTTTTTGTTCAGGGAAAGGCAGTCATTCTTTCCCTTGATAAGAATTATTCCTCTCATGTGTTTGAATCTCTGTCTGAGCAGTCAGTAGCTTAGGATTAATCTTACCTTTAGCTTGTTTTTTCTCATTTAAAAAAGTTGTCATAAAAATAAAAGAATTTTTAAGGTTTTTAGACAAGTGTGAGAGTCATTTTTTTAAAATTGCTAGTGTGTGATTTTTGACCTGATTCTTTGCGATCTGCGATTAGGACAGAATTGTTTTTCTTGGTTTTTGCTTGTTGGTATTTTTCCTTTTTGCTTTATCAAGCATTTAAATAAATAAATAAAATCTCTTTTCATTTTCTTGTTTGATTGAAGGGTGTGTTTTACATTATTAGCCAGGGAGAAGTCATTTATTTCATAAGCTTTTGCAGTTTACTTAGATCATAAGTAGCTTATAGTCAAGTGAAATATTTTTGAGTTTGTTGTCCAAAATCTTAGAAAATTAAAAATATTTATTGAAAAGTTGTTGAACTTTTGCATTAAGTAAGAGTTTTGTTTCCATCTTTTTTATTCATTTCTTGCTTTCGTCTTTTCACATCATCGGTTTCACCTTCATACCCCTTGACGTAAGACAAAGCCATAAAATTAACGCTAAATTTAAAAATCTACTAGACTTTTATTTTTGTAGGGTTCACCAACTAGTTCAGGATTAGGACCTTGGATTAGGTTGGAGAGGAAACTCTTCAAGGCCATTTAAAATCAAACATTGGATTCTGAGTTAGGGAGTGTCTAAGTCCAGTGTCGTGAAAGTTATCTGGGACCCCCCTCTAACACAGGGGATAAACACGAGGTCGTGTGCGGAAAGGTAGCGGAGATAACCCCTCCAAAGCTGGACCAATCGTAGTGGAGAACACATATAGAGGGCTTGTTTTGGGATTCCGCCGTTTTCATTTTCCACGGGGCTTTGTGGGTCTTGAATCCATTCGAGGTCCTCAGTGGTCTTCCAGACCATTTGCTCTCGATACCCTTGACAAGTTTCAGGCTCGATACCCTGCTCATTGTGGTCTACCCGACTTTCGACTGTACCCACCTGGTGACTGTTCGCACGCTAGCAACCTAGTTGCCAATCTTTTTGAGGGACATACACAGGTGACTGCGGAGGTATACCATGGTAACTAGGATAGACATCGGGCCATGCTTTGCAGAGTATACCCAGAGGGTGCTTCCGTGTTCGAGTTGCACTTGCACCGGTAAGTTGTTCTAGTGTTGGTTGTTGTAATTGTTCTTCCAATTAATCTAGTGTTTGTTTGTCTTATCTTCTAGGGACTTTTGTAGTGTGTGTTACTTTTGAACATTTAGACTACCTTAGAGTGTCTTGGATCTTCTCACACAGTGGAGGATCCCGAGCTCCACAGGTCACGAAGGCTTCTTGGCCTGCCGCCGGTTACACTGGAGCCACCCCCGCCACCATTAAGGCGAAAGCTAGACCAACAAGGGTCTTTTGAAGTGACCAGGTTACAAGCCATTGTGCCCTACCAACCCCTGGAGGAATCAACCGTTTTGGACCTTGAAGTAACTGCTCTTGGCCCGGTTAAAACCCCAACCACTGATTTCTTGGCACCTTTCATCGTACCAATTCAATTTTACGAGCATCAGACAGTGTTGCACACAACAATGGAAACAAATGATGTTACTCCTTCTGGGAATTCTTCAATTCCCATCACAGTTGTCACCATAGGAGAGTTTTCACCTCCTAACCCACCTTCGTCGGCTTGAGCCACCATCGTCTCAACCGCAACTACTTCGCACAGTGGTCTGATCCCGTATTTGGCAGCGGGCACAACCCCTTTCACACCAAGTGCAACAGGCCCTCCATTCTCATATGGGATGCCTAGTTCGGGTACAAGTCCTGTACTTTCTTACTCCACTTTACAGACTTTTGGTCTGGGGGCAGGGAGCTCTAGCACTCCTCTGCAAGGTCACATTGGGGGCACTCCTTCTCCTTTTAACGCTTTCCCTTACGGAGGAGGTCATATCCCTAATTCGTCCCCTTCACTCGGTGGCTCGCATCAACCATCCATCAGGCAACCTACACACAATAGTTTATTTGGAGCGGGGAGTCAAGGACCACCTTCGCATAGTATGCCGGTAGGTTCAACACCGTTTTATTTGAACGAAACGTTTGGTAACAACACCTTCTCGTCAGTCGCTTTCCCGACTGGGGGAAACCCCATTGTTGGACAATCTACTCCTATGCAGGGTACTATTCCTGCATAGGGGGCAAACCTAGCAGGACCTTGGAATTCAGGGCAGGGATCTGTTCCCTTGTCCGGAATGTCGATTTGGGGTAATTCTTTCCACAATCAATGCAACCCTGGCCAAACAACTATGCCTATCCCCACGGGACCGGCATGGGGTAACCCTTCCCAAAGTCCTTCGAATATAATGAATGCCCAACAATCTATGTCCTATTTGGGAAATCAGCTGATGATGTCTCCACATATGAAAAATCCATACGCTGGTCAGGGCCATGGTTTCTACCAGAATCTGGGCCAGCAGCCAAACTTTTCCTGGCAACCTGGTGTCAGTCAAACTCCAGGCCCCTTTTTTCCAGGTTATCACCAACAACCCAAACTACCTTTCCTGGCGACTTTACACTTGCTAGATTTGACTAGGTTGTTGAATGACCCTATTTTTCATGATCCGCGTTGGCCTCCTATGCCGACAAAGTTGCCTTCGAACATTCCAAAGTTCAAAGCCAAGCCTAACGAAGATCCAGGAGATCATGTGACTACCTTCCATCTTTGGTTCTCATCTAACTCATTGAAAGATGACTCTGTACAGTTGCAATTGTTTCAATGTACTCTCATTGGGAGTGCCGCAAAATGGTACATTGAGCTCGATCTCTCAAGATACTCTTATTTTGGCGAACTGGTGATGGCTTTCCTGAACCATTTCCAGTTACCTGTGAGATACGGCGTTGGCACAGAGCTACTCGCCAATTTCAAGTAGACAACAGCGGACCATATCTCTGATCACATCCGAGAATGGAGATGCCAGAAGAGTTTAATCAAAGTACCAGTCCCACCAGCATTCCTGCTTGAGTGGTTCCTTAAGTATTTGGTCCCGCATTTATCCAAAGACGTTGCAACGTCAGGGGTTTTCTCCGAAGAAGACGCCATCATGAGGGCTCAACAGTTTGAGCTCATCTATTCTCAGTCCGGTTTATTATACAACATCTTGCCAGATGCACCACATTCAATACTAGATAAAACTAGACAGAGAGTTGGACCACATGCCGATGGTATTGTTGGTTCAACACAAACAAAGCTCGTTGAGTAATTGATGAAGAAGTTGCAGCAGTTATATATACAACACACAGTGGCCAGCCAAACTATTGCTTTGGCTACTCCCCCTACCAAAATGTCGGAGGTACACACAGTGCAGTCGACTAACCCAAAGGCCACCCAGCAGCCTGAAGGGAAGAAAAAACAATGAAAGAAGGGTAAGGGGGATAAAAAACCCACCGATAATGTTGACGGGGACAACACTGAAAAACAGAAGGCGAGGTATCCATGCAACTTGTGCGCAAAAGACCACCCGACCCATCTATGTCCTCGACTTGCAGAGGCCCAAAAATTTGTCACACAGCAACAGCAGGCGTTGCTGACTAATCCATTCAACATGGGAAAAATCTAACTCAAGCCTCTGCAAGCACAAAAGGGGGTAGCCAAGAACCCTGTCCACCTCCGAACAACCTCGCATCCAGGAACGTATACATGGTTAGGAGTGATTCTTTTATATCGACTAGAGCGCACAACTATAGTAAACCAAGCACTTTTGAGAAGGGTAAAGAAGCTGACCTCCCATCTCTTTCTCTACAGATTGAGAAGACGTTGGGAGAAACAATGACACGCATTCCAAAAGGTGCATTTAAAAAAGCTTCTCATAACCCAAACGCAAGGGCCGCCCAGAACTACTCTATGGTGGAGGATTTATCACAAACCCCTTGTGCAATGTCTGCTTTGGAGGTCCTCCAAAGTTTCCCTTCTCAGAGAAAATCTTTCTTAACCGCATTGGGCTCTACTAAGACTTGTAATCCGGGTACCATCATGTTAGATACAACTGACTTAAAACCTCGTTTGCCTTACCACGTAGCATTTTAG
>SNQJ01S0006307.1:88439-101347 GCA_010110895.2 Picea sitchensis | reverse complement strand
AAAAACAAATACCATTTAAAATGCTAAGAAATGGGTTATCTGTTTA
The DNA here is from genome assembly GCA_010110895.2 of Picea sitchensis. Taxonomy (NCBI): domain Eukaryota; kingdom Viridiplantae; phylum Streptophyta; class Pinopsida; order Pinales; family Pinaceae; genus Picea; species Picea sitchensis. The sequence continues at coordinate 101,301 of SNQJ01S0006307.1, read as the reverse complement.
AGGAACTAAAATGCATAGCAGAGGCTGGTTAAACTAATCATATATGCAGGTTAGTTGAGGAATGAGTTAATATAGATGGCGTTAAAAAAATGTTCATAAGTAATATTTAAACTGTTAAAAAACCTAAATTCAATAACCGTTAAAAAACCTAAATTAATTAAGAAGCAACGACAGGCGGTTACACTACCATAGACACAGATTAAACTAATTAGAAAGAAATAAAGTGTCTGTTAACCCAAAATACAGCGAGGCTAACTACTATCCAAATGGATAAACACCAAAGCCAACATGTTAAAACTAATAAGAAAAACAACACGGGTGTGTTAACTACTAACTACTAAATATGTATGTATGTAGCCACCTTTCTTATTTTCTCTGTATTTTCTAATAGTCTCTCTGTTCCCCAGTGGCCTTTTCTTTGAGTTTGAGAAACTGTTCTGCCTTGACTCATCCAGATATTCTCCCCCTTCTGAAGCCGAAATGAGTCTAGTGTGAGTGTGAAAACATGTATGAGTATGTGAGTTATCAGGGCCAGGAGGATTGTATGTGTGGATGTGGGTGCAAACATGAGTATCCTTGAGAAATTCATCAAAAATAACCCCCATAAAATATCTGCTGGAAATATCATCGGACATGTCTATGCCAGGAAAGACATCTTGGTTTGTGAAATTTAATTCGTCATCCTCCATACCCAAAAAAATATTTTACCCCTCCACCACAAGTTCCCCGAAAAAAGTTGCCCCCAAAAAACTGTAACAGGTCTAATGCCTTCTAAAATACAAATGAATATCCCGGATAATGCATTTCATTTTCAATCATAAGAACAACATAAACTAAACTCAGGATTGTGTACAAAGATTGGGCAAATGCATGTTGTTTCATACAACCTTGTCAACAAGCAATCAACACAAAGGCATGCCTACGTCATGGATTCTCAGAGAATCACCTCTCAATAAGAACAACTCATAAAGTTTTGAACAACAAAAAAACCCGGTGGCCACAATTTCATACCCAATTGGACTCATAAAGTGAATCCATTGGAACTGAATCACAAACCATTGTGAGGTAAAATCTGTAGCAGAACCAGAATTGCAAAACAACCTTGTCAGCCATAGTAGGAAGGTCAAAACCCAAACCAAAAAATTCAAACCCAGATACACCCAACTAAATAATGTGATAGGCATAGATGCAACAAAGACATTAAAGCTCCAGTCACTTACCAGGCACATATATAGATGTTTAATTTAGAAAAAAAATAAAAAGTGCAAAATCGAAAAACTGAAAATTCAAACTCAGATCCATCCCACAAAGTAATGTGATAGCCGATAGCTGATAAGATCAGTGGATGATCTTATCGGCTATCAACTATCACATTGTTTAGAAGAGAGCAGTGATAGCCGATAAGATCAACCGACCTTGAAGTTGTTTTCTCCAGTGGTTGATTCGATGGAGAAAAACTAAATAGGTATCTTAAGTTGCGGTAATAAACACTTAAAACAGTCCAAACATACATTTAAAACAACTATTTTAAACATACATCGATTGTTTAGAAACTTACCAATCCCTGACGCTCACGACCTCTCGACGACCCTGACGCTCACGACCTCCCGACGACCTCCACCTCATGTCCGCTGCGCTCGCGACCTCTCGACGACCTCCCGACGACCTCCTCACGACAACGAATACACACAACAAACGACAACACACACGGTCACGTCCGTGCACTCAGTGACCTCCCGACGACCTCCTCACGACAACGAATACACACAGATGCGCTCACGTCCGCTGCGCTTGCGACCTCCTGGCGACCTCCTCACGACAACGAATACACACATCAAACGACAACACACAGCAGCATACAACAACAAATTTTTGTAAAACATTCCAAAATCGATGTGTGGTTAATATATAGACAATCTTTCGACCGAAAGATAGTTCGACCGAACAATTGTTCGGCCGAAAAATAGTTCGGCCGAACTATTTTTCGGCCGAAAATGTATTGCCGGAAAGAAAATATCCGGCCGACCAAATTTGTACACACAAATCGAGGGGACGGTTATTGCACCATTCGATTTGACGTTTATTTTTTCAGTCGAAAAATAGTTCAGCCGAAAAAGATTATTAGTTCGGCTGAAAAAATGTTTTTCGGAATTTTGGAGACCTGATTGTCACGAAAGTGTAACCCACCTTCGTGATTTCACCCCTAATTGATTTTAATTTACTAATATTTTCTAATGGATGTTTTTATGTCAATGGATGATACTTTAAGTGATGCCATGACTCTTCACCAATCAAAGAAATGCAATGATGTCAATGCAAATTGTTCAATTCAATGAATTCTAGCTATGGGAGGGAAAGAGACCTTCTTCTTTGCAAATTTCACTATGCAATATCACAATCACCAAGAAACCATGCAAGAAAAATCAAAACCAAAATCTGAACTAGATCTCAAAATCAAACACATTAATTCTCTTTGATGTAAATGCTCAAAAGCGTTATGCATGCAAAATTGTACTATTTCCTTTTCAATTGGAATGCAAAAAACTTCTTAATCAAATCAAGAAAACAGATCTACAAACCAAAAACTAGAAAACAACAATGAATGGTTGTAGAATTTTGGTAGTAATGCACTAAAGCACACTCCTATGTCTCTACAAGATCAAAAACCCAAAACTTGGGAAAAAAATATAATGAAGATCTAGAGTTTGGGAACATAAATTTGCAGGGGTTGTAGTGCACTCTGTATTTACTAGAAACATATGATATAAATTTGCAAGGGTTGTAGTGCACTTTGTATTTACCAGAAACATATGATATAATATTGGTGGGCCTAGAAATAGTAGTAATAGTGCTACTGCTTCCTCGACTTGTTACTTTAATTGTCAACCTAGGGTTCGTACAAACTTGAGAGGTGTTGTGCAAAGTATATGCGCAGTGCACTGATAATGGTCTATGTATGAAACTAATCAAGGGGATAATTGCAAGAAATCTGAGTGTAACTTGTGCATGAAATATGAATTGTATGAAAAACTTAAGCTACTTGGGTGAATAGAAGAACACCAAATGAAAGAGAAAATGGTCTATATTCAGTAAGGATATTTAGTCTAATTCCATGAAATAAAACACACTGAGATATAAGAAAAAATCAATCTGATTATAAAGTGAGGAAACTAATTATGTTGCATGAAAGGAAATTGCATGGAAGAAGATGAACTATTACATAGATTGAATGAACCTAATTATGCCTAACCCTTGAGCCAATATCAAGCCATGTGATATCTTATTAACTATTTCTAACTTCATAAAAGGATGAATAAGAAATTCAATAAACTTGAGCTAAAACAATCCTACGTGAAATTTCTACAAGAATTGTAACAGTTCTACATGAACTATAACAATCCTATAGGAAACTTCTATAGGATAACTAGAAGAGTCCTAAGAAGCTTTCAAAAGCCTTCCAAAGCATAGATAAAGATATATTAAAATACAATAAAATGTAAGTGAAGTTTTTATCCTTGATAAGATACCCTTGAGCATCCCAATAGGATTCCAACCCTTTTCTAGAGGAAACTTGTTGAAGATAACAATTGTTAATATTCTCAACAGAAGTTAGAGATTTATATGCATGACTATATAATACTTTAAGAGAAATAAAGAGACTAAATTGTAACACACTAACATGCAAGAAAAACGAGAAGTTACAATAGGGCCCTTGAGCCCTCTTGAATGGGCCCTACCTATGTAGCACAAGGAACCCTTAAAACTCTAATGAGATAAGAAAAAAACATATATATTGATCAAAATCAATTGTACATCAAGAGAAGAGCCCCAAGTCTCAACATAATCTTATTAAACAAAACTCTAACACAATATTCAAAATTATGTCTATCTTCCCCTACACTAAAGGCCTATGGGTGAGTGCATAGTTGGTGGACGAAAAGGTGGCAAGGGGGTCAACAAGATTGCACACACACATGAACGCATGTGTGTTCTCAATAATGAGTGTTCATTCCTAATCCTATAGGTTTTGCAAGGCCCAAAACTTTAGTTAGCATGCCATGTAGGTTCGTCGGCAGGAACACACTCACGTTTTTAAGAACGCATACAAATTCCTGAGAATGCGTGAGTGTTCCTAGGAATGCACACGTGTTCATACTACGCCTGATTTTTAAGGGACTACGAGCATATCTTGTGATCATTTTCACACTATTCCTCACTATTTTTTCAATTGGAGAAATAAAAAAAGACTAATAGAGGAGTGAAACTTGGAATCTTTCCACTGTGTCCATTGCAAGAAAGGTATGGTTGACTTTTTGTTATGCTTTACAAAAAATACAAAACAATTAGTCATGGGTTATGGATGTAAATCCCAGTGATATTGAAAACTTATTAACTAAATTCACTACACATAATTAATACTTGAATGTAAATCTCTCAACAATTCACTAATCTTGCATAGGTTTTTCTCAAGTTTATTATAAAGATAACACATAGTTTTTCTTTGTTTTACACAAAATTATGTTAATGATTTTGTTGAGATAAAATGAAATTTTTGTTTTCAATACCTTTTTCATAAGTCCACTTATTAATTTTCCTTTTTAAAATACAACATATATTATAAAATGGAACTCGGAGACAATGTAAACCGCCAACCAACACACCAAGGCGAGGAAAATCCCAACCCACCACAACCACTCATATATATTTAATGAGAAAAAAATGAATATAGATCTATATTATTAACACAGAGATACAATGAACAATAACAGAGATACATTAAAACTTGGCTTCTATTCAATAAAGTAATATGTTGAAACTGTAAAATGCAGACTGAAACAAACTTGCTAAAATGGTGGTGGCTTATCTATGAGAAGAGATGTGATAGTTGCACTCATTCACAACAAGATCATTACAATGAGATTCCAAAATCCTTTTTACATCAATCATGAATTCGAAAACCCTAGAAATCCAAAAACCTAACCCTAGGAGATGAAGCGCCAAAATTCATGTGGGCCCCATTGGGGTAAGTTGGTACATCAACTTCCCGGGGTCATAACTTTTGCATATGATCTCCATTTTAGCCGCACGATAGCCCGTTGGAAAGGTCCATCCGAGGACTAAACATTGTGTCATCACATTTTGTCTTAATTAACAATGTGACTGTGGTAGGCCCAAAAAATGTTTTTTAGGGCCTCAAAACGGACCCGAAAGTTTAGGACCCGAAAATCTAGAAAAAAAATGCCAAGATGAAAATTGAAACTGCGAAGATGACATTTGTATGTGAGCTAGTTGGAATATGTGGGTGGCCACCAATATCCACCTGGATCAATCCTACCGCTTTAGGAAGAAATGGTCTCCATTGCATTGAGTTCCCCCATTAGATGAGGAATTTTTTGTTGAATTTGGCCCTGGGTGAGCCATTTTCCTTGGTGCAGGAGTTTCCCTGCTTTAACAACACAATAAAGATGAAACTTCTTTTGGCGAGTGCCCTTAACATGTGTTTCCATGATATTATCAATGGATTCATATTCCATGTAATCAGGTTTGATCTCGGTGTCAATTGTTCTGCTACCTTTGAGGTGTCCAATAATGGTGGAAAGTATGGTCGAAGGAGGTCCACATTAAACATGGGGTGCAAGCTAAGGAAGGTGGGAATGTTGAGCTCAAAATAATTTTCACCCACAACCTTGGTGATGGGATAAGGTCCATAGAGGATTTCCTTGTGATTCATCTTCATACTAGATAGATCCATAACTAAGACTTTGGGGGATTTGTCATCTCCGATTTTTTTTCTAAAAAAAGGGTTTCAAATCTATCCCAAGAAATTATAGTTTGAGGTTGTTACGGGAAGTACCATGTGGAGGCATTTCCCTCGATGGTGTAAGGAAAAAGTCTACACACGACATCTTCATGTTCTACATTTCTAAGCCTAACAACCAACATAATTTTTTTATATGATATTCAACTGACTGTTTGGAATTAGGGTCAAACTTAGGTAACCATTTTTCAGGATGCTTAGTTAAAGGATGTTGTGGTCTTGCGATGACAACAACATCTTGGACAAGCCAAGGCCTGGCAAGGTTATTTTCATTAGCCATCTAGGCTGAAGTTTGTGAATTATTTGAAGTTTGAGATCATTCAACAGATGAACTTTATTCATTAGAGGATTCTCCTCCTGATGGAGGTGGAGAAGGGTCGGGTGGTGAAGGAGGTATACCATATCCCCCAACACCTAGAATAAGTGTTCCGGTGTGGGGTGATTGTGGTACCCCTATTTCCAGTTGATCTTGATACAAAGGATTAACAACTCCAACTACAATATCAATTTCATATTGGTTAGTTAAGATGCCGTGCATCCTATAATTTGGTGTACTAGTGATAGGAGGATATTCCCGATGATCGAAAAAATCAAGAGGTTGAGACAATTGGTCACCCAGCTCCCTGAGTTTTTCCAAAGTATCGTGAGTTGTTATTAATGATTGGTGGGATTTTTGGAGTATCTCATGTAAGTCAGGTCTCTGAGGAAGAGGTTTCATAGGTTCGACAGGAATGGATGGAGAATGTTGGTCGAGTGGAATAACATGCTCAGTTTTAGATGTAGTGGTTGTGTTAGATACAACAGTGGAGTATAAGTGACTACGAATTCTAATTGGAGAGTGATTTTCATCCTCCGCGTGCCATTAATATCTATCAGACCATCCTTCTAGTGCCATTTGTTGATGGGAATATGTGAACGCTCGTCAACTAGAAGGGGATTCCAGTCTGAGGTTGTCAAAGTTAACCTAAGCCGTTTGAAGTAACTCACCCTGACGGGTTTAACAACTCTCTTATCCGATAAAGGGATCTAATCTAAACTACGAAAATAAAATAACTAAATATTCATTAATGAAGACCTACTATATACATACATTATTCACACTTTTTGTATACAAAATATACAAATAAACATGTACAAAATTTACGAGAAACCTTGTAAACTAAGGTTGTAAAAGAGAACCAAATCTCACGCAAACTTAAAATAGATTGGAAACTAATCTAGAACACACGATTAATCTAATTTTAACCTTGAAACTAAAAGAGAAAATAATTGAATGTAAATGATAATGTTTTAACTTAAATGAACAAAGCATTTAAGCTTAAATGTTAATCTACATTCACAAAAATTAAATAAATCAAAACAACAAAATGAAAACTCACTAACCTATAATTGGCCAGTATTTAAAGAGAAATTTTGATTGTACCTTCTTGTATAAAATTGCTCGAGCAACTTGTTTGTTAAGAGAAATCTATGGCAGAAGGTTGTGAAATACCAATATTATGAAAGTTCCTAAAGAAAGTTACTTCAACTGACTATTAAAATTTTGTTTATGATGTAGAAAGAACAAATTTTAAATCTAATCCTTTGTGAAGCTATAATAGACCATTTGACAATAAGAAAAGAATTTCAATTGAACAATTAAGTCATTGCAAGTTCAAAGTATATGAATAAACTCAATATAATTTAAGAGTTGCATCAAAATGATACAATCACAAGGACCTTAATAATTGAGACAATGAGCTATTAGAAATTGAACAGAATTAACATATAAATGATAACAATTAACAATGCATTGAAAAAATAGACTAAAGCTGAGTTTTAATCAATCCACTATTAATCACTAGAAGAATATGAACCATAAAGACATATATTACAATGAGAGAAAAACCATTAGACTCACAGGGAAAAATCCTTAAGTCACGTATAATTCCATATCCTTCAAAATAAGCATTGATCCATTGTCCTTGAATTTTCACCATGTCTTGACTTCAAAACAAAATGAGTATTTAAACAAAATGGTGATTAACACTCATATCTACAAGATAGAGGTAAATCTTTTAAAAATAGAGAGGTCTGAATATCAAATCCTAATCTGAGTTTATAATAACAATGTTTGTAACAACTTGTGCAAAGTTTGTTATGACAACCAAAAATATATCAAGAACTATTTTGAAATAGATTCTATTACTAATAAAATAAAAAAACACCCCATGATCTCCAATATCCAGGAAACATAGATGGCATCCTTCTGTTTATTTAGAGACTTGAAAATAAAAATAAAATTTAATTAGATATCATATCAAACTGAATTAAGACTAGCTACATAATCTATGATTTTGTAGTTGGTCTAAGAAAAACAATCATAATAAAAAAAAAACTAGTGCTAAAACGAAACAAATTCAACAGAAACAAAGCCATAAATATCGTTACCCAAATTAAGCATTTGAAACTGAAGATGTGTGCATTTTTTATCCAATAGTAATATTGGCGTTCGTTGTTTTTTTAATGATAATTTCTCTAGAATTTCTGGGATTTTTATTTTCCCGAGACATTCTTTGTTGTGTTTCATTCTTCAATTTATGGTTATCCCTTTCAAGTTCCTTGTTTTATCCCATTACCTGGATAAGGCGCATTTGTAAATATGAGACATCCACGTAATATATGTGTGCCCATGCTAGGCAGTCATGACAACACTCAGGTTCCAAATTTAGGATCGACTGTTGTCGGTGTGTGTCCGAGGGTTTTTCTTGAACAAGTTTCACTTTTAAATCAGCCTGAATGCCTGAGAACCCTTCACAATTTTGAAGAGAGGGAGGCATATTTGAAACAAAGTCATATTGAATGTGACTTACTTCTTCACAATCTCCACTACTCTTTTTGGAAGAATATTGATCTTCTATTATTATCATTTGAATTGGGCTCTCCCTTTGTCTGTATTTATTTCTAATCATTCTGGACAAAATGCGATCGACCCTTTTATTCTTAAAATCAAACTCAGAGATATCCTGAAGTTGTCTGGTTTGTTTACCCTATTCCTTGGGTTTCTCTTCAATATTTTGACACATGAGTTGTTCTTGTTGATCAACATAACCCAGTGGTTGGTTCTTCAACTGGTTGAGGATTGTTTCTAGAGACTTTTGGGAACAAACCATTTTTATTTCCGTTTTTCTCGTGCTACAAGAATTACGTCTGCTTGGCCATCAAGAGACATAATGGGATAGTCATGGAGTTGTATCTCAATATGAACCTCCTGAGGAAAAGTCTGAGGAGAAATCGATTCTTCAGCGGCATGAGTTAAATCGATGATAGGGTCATTATGTTGAGGCAAGAATTGATTCCTTACCAGAAAGTTTTCCCAGTTGTCCCATGTGCTAGTAAGATGAAATTAAACTAATGTACGAATGAGACCATGATGAAATAGACTAGTTTCAGGGTTTTGACTTGGTCATTAGTAAAATTTAGACATTTTTTGCAGATTCCTATTTAGATAGAAGGGTAGGTTTTAATGAAACCCCTAAAAGGTCATGAGCAATCGAATGTGGAAATAGAAAACAAGGTCGTAGCGTCCTTCACAGGTAACAAACTATTTAATTACCAACAAGAGACTATGCCATCTTCTATGAAAGAGTTCTATTGGCATACCCTTAATGTGGTATCGCGAACTTTTTGATGCCAATAAAGACTACCATGGGATATTTTTCACTTTCATGCTTTTGAGCCACTTAGCCCCTTACCGAGGAAGACCTGTGGCTCGAGCAATAAATTCCTCATCAACCTACAACGGAACATCCCCAACCTTAACCTTGGTACCATCAAAATTTTTGGCAAATTCTCTGGCCACTTTGATGTTAAATCCATTAAACGATTGTACAAGCCCTAACCAACAAACCTTGGAGATCCTATCAGTCACGTCATCATAAGTTAGTAACATTTGTAGCTCATTTGGCTCTATACTCACTACAGGGGCCATAAGATTTTTGGAAGGGTTAGCAACTAAGGCGGACCAGAACACAGACATGTATTTTTTATGAAGGTAAGAACACTGTAGATGCAACAAACTAAACCCACAAGTAACAGAGGAAGTTAGATTGACACACCCGATGACAAACGAAAATTGAAGGAGCTGGGGACGTCCTAAAACCTTCCAACACTTAAAATATTGATTACCTCCTGTAAAACAGAGGATAGAAGGGTTCGAAACAGAGAGACTCATGTAATCCGTATGGCCTGCCATGAACCCTTGACCTAAATTCAAGGAAAATAACATGGTAAAAGTAATGATTTCGTAGACAATCAAAAGGTCGGGCTGAGGTATAGGAATATCATTGAAAAGCATGGGGCGATACAAGATTGGAATGATCAAAGATATGTTGAGATTTTTAGAGAGGGATAGGTTTTACAAAGACCATTTTCTTTAAAATTAGTTTGTCTTAGTTTTCAACAAGGTTTAGTCTAATCTTGACCCTCATTATATGTTAAGAGGTTTATTTTAATCAATGTCACATATTTGCTTTTAAATTGAAGTTTGGATCTAGGGAAATAGATTATACTTAGGTTCACGAACCTTCAAACAAAACATAATCCTGAGACATTCTTCATGTACATAAGATTAGGGAGGACAAAACATAATCTTTTATCCAAGCAAGGGGATAACGTCGACATATTTTGACCAACTATTTGCACGAAAAAGAGTCTTTAATTTCATGCTTTGCAGTCATGAAATTAAAGAGGGAAAACAATCATTATGTCGCAAAAAAACATACTCTCATTAAAGTAATATGTAAGAGTTTAAGAAATATTGACTAGAATTAAAGCAACACATTTTTACAAAAGATATGTCAGTCTGACGAATACACATCCTAGGCAGTGAGTAAAAGATGATTTTGTATTTCAAAAGACAATGCAGAATAGGGTGCTAGTTCGGCAACCAACACGTCCGGACGAGGTAGTCTCCTAGCCTTCTCTTGTTAGCATTTCACTTATATAGCATATTTTAGATTAGAGTTGATTTCTGGGTGTCATTCCGTCTGTTGTGGTTTTCCCCTAGCCATAGAGAGATTTTCTTCGTAACACCAAGAAGGGAATCCTATCATTCTCATCTGATTCCATGGTGAACTTAATGTCTTCATAGAGACAATTAAGGTTCTTGAAGACTTTGTTTAGTTCTTCTAATCCATGTGGTCATATTTCATTGGTATCATCCACATATCTCTTCCATCTTGTTGAATTTAGGGGATATGTGTCCAGTGCTCTATTCCAAAATTTCCCCATGAAGAGATTAGTAGAAATGGGAGATAGAGGGGATCCCATCATTACACCACTTGTTTGATCATAGAATTCTCCTTGAAAACTAAAGAATGTTACCAAAATGTGCACTTCTTCTAACTTTTCAATTTCATGGTTAGTAACCTTCTTAACCTCCTATATTGCTTCATTAAGTTGGATATTTTTGAAGAACAACATCAAAACTATCCTTAGGCTCTACTTTAATTCTTAAAATGATTCTTTCTAAGTCATTGAAATCCTTAATGAAAGAATCAATATTTCCTACAAAGGGACCCAATATCTTTCCTACATACTTTTCCAATTCATAAGTCAGAGAGTTGATTGTGTTGACAATACGTCTAAGTATAACTCTATCTTTATGGATTTTTGGAAGACCATGTATTATTGAGGTTATTTTGTAGCTAGGAAGCAGTGTTTTTTTTTTCTTTCATCCAAGATGGATCCTTTTATCATCTTTTTTACTTCCTTGATTATCATGTTTCTAGCAAGCTTCCTATTACTACCACACAAAGTGAGGTGCTCCATCATTTTAGCATTATAATCCCCTCAATTCAGAATCATAGCTTCCCTACCTTTGTCAACTTTCAAAACGATCAAATCCCTAYTGCTTCTCATATTCTTTAGARTCTTGTATTCTTCACTACTAATATTTTTTCTACGTGGTTTTATCATTCTCAAAATCAATGCACAATCTCGTCTAATACTCTCATTTCCATAATCAGCTAGAAATTGAATGCTAGCTTCTATACAACAAATAGTGATATCTACATACCATATATATATATATATAATTTCATCATCTTTTTAAATAATAAAAAAACAAATTTGTATTTATTTTATTTCCATTAATATAAATTTAAAATAAACTTATACAAATATTTATAAAAACAACACAGGGAAAAAAATACCCTTGTAAATTCCAATATAACCGAGTATTCGGCATACATATCCTAATTGCTCGCTGATGGGTCCTCCCGGGCAAATCTTTTATTCATATTTATATTAAGTAAAGCGTACAAACAGTGGTATCATCGTTATTGACAATTAGTGCAACCGCATGACGTGGGTTTAATTGAACACGTCCCACCGGAGCAGACTGATCTGTAACAACATGAAGTTTCAGTACAGTTTGTATTCCCTGCAGCACAACACTTACAACTCGAGCATTGTGAGAAGGCTGCCAGCTTTCTTCCACTGCCCATTTTCAATGCCACCTCGTACCCATTTTCAATGCTTACAGGAAACAAACGATTGTCTTCATTCCCCACCACCGCCTGGACCCCATTTTGCTGAATTCCCTACAATCAAAATGGGGGACTGGATATTTATTGCAACATTGGATATTTATTGCTATTCAATTAATTGTCTGTTTTATATAACAATCTGATCGATAGAAATTGGTTTGGAGAAACAAATTGAGTAAAAGAATAAATGCAACTTGCCTGTTTTTCTTTCAGTACAACTCCAGCATAACCAAACTCTGCATCTGAAAATTAATTTGCACACGATGATTAAACCACTGGAAAATCCATCCTAATAATTATACTGCAAAAATTAGTTCAACGAACCCCTCTATGTACAGAGAGAGAGTGTCCAACTAATCTTTGCAGAAAGAGAATTAAAGTCCTCTGGCTGAACCCGGTGAGCGATGTTTCTCTATAGTTTCGACTTTAATTCAAATAAACTAGACTGAAACAAAACAAAAATATATATAAACAAAATTCTTATATATATATAAACAAAAATACTGTGATGTTT
>SNQJ01S0006307.1:15804-78992 GCA_010110895.2 Picea sitchensis | reverse complement strand
AATCTACAGAAAATCTACAAATCTAATAATTTCTTTGCTTATAGATCTCTCAAATCTACAAATCTAATACTTTCTTTGCTTATGGATACTCAGTGACAAATCTTTTATTCATATTTATATAATATTAAGTAAAGCGTACAAACAGTGGTATCATCCTGTACAGATATTGGAAATGCATGCTCGGCATAGAAGCACATGTCCCTGGAGGCTTGTTACGGAGGTCGCATCGTTATTAACAATTAGTGCAACCGCATGACGTGGGTTTAATTGAACACGTCCCACCGGAGCAGACTGATCCGTAACAACATGAAGTTTCAGTACAGTTTGTATTCCCTGCAGCGCAACACTTACAACTCGAGCATTGTGAGAAGGCTGCTAGCTTTCTTCCACTGCCCACTTTCAATGCCACCTCGTACCCACTCTCGCTTACAGGAAACAAACGATTGTCTTCATTCCCCACCACCGCTTGGACCCCATTTTGCTCAATTCCCTACAATCAAAATCGGAGACTGGATATTTATTGCAACATTGAAGAGAACAGTCGAGTTACGGGAATGAGAATATCAAATAACAGGGGCCAATTTCATATAGTAAGTAGTTATAGCGAAACTTGAAGAGCAAGGAATTTTTAAAAAGGATCGATTGCTATTCAATTAATTGTCTCTTTTATATAACAATCTGATCTATAGAAATTGGTTTGGAGAAACAAAGTGAATAAAAGAATAAACGCAACTTGCCTGTTTTTCTTTCAGTACTTCAGCATAACCAAAATCTGCATCTGAAAATTAATTTGCACAGGATGATTAAACCACTGGAAAAATCATCCTAATTATTATACTGCAAAAATTAGTACAACGACCCCTCTATATACAGAGAGAATGTGTCGTACTAATCTTTGCAGAAAGAGAATTAAAGATTGAAGCAAAAAAAAATATATATAATACACTTCTTATAAATTTCAATGGTTTAAAGACTTGAGAATTTTGTCATCTTTGCAAAGGAAACGGGAATCTGGAATTCATCTTTTTGTTCACTGCCCATTCACACGTACTATATGGAAAAAGAACAAAGAGCAACACAAGCTATCTACAGGGTGGACAGGAACAGGAATTTCAGTGAAAGATTGTTGGTTCATTTAGCTTGAAAGGAACTTGGTTATTTTAGAGTCAAGGAATCCATCTTTGGAGAAGGTTACTTTTTTCTCCTTAGGTGCAATAAGAAGTTACAGGTCACAGGAAAGATTGCACTCTATTAGACGTTCAGTCCATATTTTACCACTTAATAGAATTAGAGGGTGGTTTGATGGGACTGCTCAAAAAAATGGGAAACAAAGTGGAGCCGTGGAGTCATCAAATTCAATGAACATTCAGTCTATAAGTGGATTCTTAATTGTGGAGGAGGATCAAACACAAGAGCAGAACTTTTGGGTGCTTGAGCTGCTCTAACTTGGCTCATAGATTTTATATCACTGACTTTCATGTCATAGAGGATTTAAAAATTGTAATTGATTGGCTTAATGACAAAGGATCTCTAAAGACAATCTCAATATAGACTGTTGGAAAAACAGGATAAAGGAACTCTTCAAGTTTTTTTCAACTATTACACTTGCGCATGTATACAGAGAAGAGAATCTAGAGGCTAATTTTTAAACAAAAAAGCCTTCGCTGCTAATCCAAGAACCATAACATACAATCAGTGAGTAAATGATCATGAGAAACCAAGGCATTTCTTAAAGCTGTACTAAAATATTCTAGTGGGCTCTATCTGTGTGAAGACATGTAGGATGGTTGTATATATGACAAAAATTTCTTTTTTAAAAGTTTTATCTACTGCTTGGACATTTTCTCAAGATAATTTTTAAAAGGCTCTTTATTGTACTATGTAGCTTCTCTGATATGGCTAGAGATTGTTACTCTAGGCGAGTACTATAGCTGTAATGACTACGATATTGTGAACAGATTATATATCTTTGTAATTTTCTAGTGGAAAAAAGACTTGAGAATTGATAAACAGATTTGGATCAAAATGGATTTTTACATTACCGAGAGGTACCTGGTAATATAAATAGTACAAAAAAAAACAAAATCTGAAATTGTCTTTGATCCATGTCGTCTTGCTTGAGTCCCAAGGCACTGGTCTAAAACTGATCAAAATTATAATTGAGTGTAATCAATTTAACGAGAGAATGGTGCCTCGTGATTCCAGATACAGCAACGTGGCTGCAATGGTAGCGATCGATACGGGTCAAGACGAGGATTATCAAGAAAGATAAATCGCGGGCATGCTGGCCAATTAATGGTTTATGTTTCTCTGTTAAAAACAATTAAATCGAGTTCCAGAAGTCTTAAAAAAGAAGGCCAGTTCAAACCTGGTCATTGGGTTTCGTGGAGAAACGAGGTTAATCGCGAGGATGGTAGCCAATTAGTAGTTAGCTTTCGCGGTGCCATCTGTCTAACAGATTGCGTTTTCCTCTCCTTATTTTTTATCCTTTAAATTATATTTTTTATCCTTTAAATTATATCGACGCAAATTGTGAGATTTGAATGGGATTTTGACAAAAACTGTTATTTATTCATTTTATAAGTGTCATTTTTAGAAATAAAAATTCAAACAAGATAAATTTTTAGTTAATTTAAGGAACCCAAACAAGGTAACACAAAAGTGATTGATAAAAATTTTGAAAAATGAAAATGGATTGATTTGGTTTATATTTTATTAAATTAAAAAAAATATAATAAAATTAATAGTGATGATAAAAATTTTAAAAAATGAAAATTAGATTAGTTTGTTTTATATTTTATTAAATTAAAAAATACAATAAAATTAATTAGTTGATCGTGAATATTTATAACTAATTTCATTTTTTTTTAATATTTTATAGGAGTTTAAAAATATAAATAATAACAATAATTTATAGGAACTTAAAACTATATATAAATGTAAAATTCTGTTTATACTATTTTTTTGACAAAAAAAAATGTTTTAATTTTTAATATATTTTTCATTTTTATTTTTTAGATATTGAAAAACATTTTTAATATATTTGTTTATTTATTTTATAGATAAATTAAAAAGTTAATTTAATCTTTTTTTTTTTATATGATGATGATTAACTTCTATTAAATTCCAAAGGGATTACTTGCAACTTTTTAGAATTTTATTTTTGTGCTCAAAAAGTATTAAGAGAAACTTTCCAAACAATACTTTATGTCACTTTAACACTTCACAATGTTGTTACACATTTGCTTAACATTTGAATCATTGTTTACTTGATACGTTATTTCATAGTTCCTTCAAACCTTTGTTGACATTAATGCATCTCATCATGGAACATTAACAATGCTTCTCTTCAGACGAGAAGTGTGCTAGGGTTAGGGTTGCTTCAGCTCTGGTGCACTTGGCAGCCCCTGAAGGGGCTCAATGATTCTGAGCGAGGGAGGGTCGCGAGGCCCCTCCTATAGTCAAGCGACGATGCATGGAAACACCGGTGGGGGTTCCAGGCATCCAACCTTTGAACCACCGCTAGATCTGTGCTCGCAACTCCTCTTTGAGGGCACATTCAAGGATAAGGAAATGGACACAGATTCAGGGAAATCTCCAACAAGTGTAGTGCAACCATGGATACCTAGGAAATGTATTCCTCAAGTGCCGCAAGCATCGAAGTATATCATAAGCACACCTAGGATAGAAGAACAGAAGCAATACATGCGAGACTACGCCCTAGTTGGGAAATTTCTAGGGCTATGGCCCTCTGAGCGCGAGATGGTAAAATGGATACAACAATGGTGGAAGCCAAAAGGCCACTATTCTTCTGCTTGGATCCAAAGGGTTCTTCACAATAATATTGCACAATATGGAGGATAGGAACCACATTTTTTATGGAGGGCATTATTTCTTCAACTCGGCGGGACTTTTCTTGCGATTTTGATGGAGAAGTTTATCCCTGAAACATAGGACTTTGTGCATGCCTCAGTGTGGATACGACTCTACTCCCTGCTGCGGGAGTTCTGGCAGGAAGAGGTACTGGCAGGCATCAGAAATACCATTGGAGTATATGTTAAATCTTTGGAAGCAACAAAGAAACGAAGATACACCTCCTATGCATATATCTATGTCTACCTGGATATTTCGAAGCCGCTACCATGATCCATTGCTCTAGAATATCATGATGAGGACTAGCTGCAAACCATTGACTATGAACACATACCGTTTAGATGTAGAAAGTGTCATGAGAACATGAACCTCTTCAGGGATTTCCCCCTCAACACAATAAGCAAGGATGAAAACCCAGAAACAAGAAAAAATAAGGATGGCTTCATCTCAGTAGCAGGTAGACGCAGACAGGGTGGAAGGAGAACAATATCCCCAACCAACAAGGAATCTACCTCCAACAACCAATTCGAGGACTATAACAACTCCCATAGAACATGGACGCCCCACAGGTCCCTCCTATTGAGGACACACAACAAAACCCATAAAAGGGGAAAGTTGTGGATACCCCAAGTATGGTCCAAACCACTTCTCTACCTAGCTCCAATACGACAACTATATTACCCTCAGAAATAGAAGATGGGGATGCATAAATGGATCTTGATGAGTAGGATCTAGCAGGAGTAGACCTGGACCATCTGGAACATGCTTACTAACACCAGAAACTATACACCATCCCTCCCGGCCAGCTGAGAAAATTCCATAAAGTCTTCCTCAACTCCACAGTTGAATCCACTGCCAGATCCAGTTCGGGTCTGGGGATACAGGGAACTATACCGAAAGAGCAGCGCAAAACTCAAAAAGATGAAAAGAAAAGGGGAAGGAAATCAACCCGAAAGCTCATCTAGGAGATTGGAAACTTCATGGTCAACTCAGTTCAGATCCATCTCATATCTTACATCTTTCCCCCTCTCCCCTCCCCATCCTCATCATGAATATCATCTCTTGGAATATAAGGGGACTCAACGGTCATAGTAAGCAGAGGCTACTATGGGAGATTATAATAGCAGAAAAACCAGACATAATGATGCTCCAAGAAACAAAATGTGCAACGAAAGAAATGGATAAATTTCTCTCTTGTTGTTGGAAGCAAGGGAAAGGCATCTATACTGATGCTATGGGCTCCGCAGGAGGCCTGACAATTATTTGGAACCCGAGCTCAGTAAACATGGACAATTTCTTCACAACCAGATGGTCCATCTTTGTGACCTATTGACTCATCGGCTCCAACAAGCCCAACTACCTAACTAATGTTTATAGTCTAGCCACACCAGGGGATAATTTTTTTTTCATAAAGAACCTGGAGGGACTGGCTACCCTCACATATGGAAGTAGATGGATTCTTGGAGGGGACTTCAACATGATACACAATCTAGATGAGAAAAGAGGCGGAAATCGCTGACTCGAGGCAGAGTCATGGAACTTCCAAGGCCTTATTGATAAGATAAGCCTCATTGACATAGAAACACCAAATGGCCTCTTCACCTGGATGAATCGAAGACCAGGAACCCATCAGGTAACTTGCCGGTTGGATCACTTCCTCCTCTATGATTCTCTCATTATGGAAGGCACAACACTGGAAGCTCGCATCCTCGATGTCCATGGATTGGATCACTGGCCCATCCAACTATGGCTAGACATTCCTGCCTCTCCAGGACACAAACCCTTCAGATTGGAGCGGTTTTGGCTCAACCACCCAGATTTTCAACAAAATGCCCATACCTAGTGGAGGGAGGTGTCCATCTCACACTGCTCCAAGATGTATAGATTCCAGTGGAAACTCAAAAAATTCAAGCAGAAGCTCAAAGCTTGGAATAAACAAACCTTTGGTAATATCTTTGAAGCCCAACAACAACTATCGAAACAAATGAGCATCATACAAAGACAAATCTGAGATCAAGGCATCTCTAAGGATCTCAAGACATAGGAAGAAACAATAAGCCAACAACTGGAGGAGAGAAAAGCCCAAGATGAGATCCTATGGAGGCAAAAGTATTGCATCCAATGGATAAAGGAGGGCGATAGAAATACCAAGTTCTTCCATAGGTCTACCCTTCAACGGAGACATGCCAATCACATTGTACAACTGATCACAAAAGACGAGAAAACCCTCCATTCTCATGAGGACCTGGAAGCAGAGCTGGTCACCTACTACCAAGATCTTCTGATGAAACCCCCTAGGGGACAGATCTCAAGCCATCAGCCAAATCACGCAGCACATACCATCCACAATCACGGTGGAACAGAACAATGCTTTGCTAAGGCCTATCACGCTCGAGGAAGTGGATCAGGCACACCATGACACTCCTATAGGAAAATCTCTTGGTCTGGATGGTTTTACTTCAGAATTTTTTCATCATTGCTGGAAAATGGTAAGGGAGGAGGTCTGGGAAATTATTGAAGACTCCAGAGCCTTCGGTCAAGTCCTTCCGACCCTTAATGTTACTTCCCTCACCCTTATTCCCAAAGAAGAGCCAGTCAATCACCCGAAACAGTTTCGACCTATCGCTCTCTGCAATGCCATCTACAAACTCTTAACAAAGGTGATAGCCTGACACCTTAAACCTATCCTTCCATTCATTATCTCACGAGAAAAATCAGGTTACGTGGAAGGAAGGAAAATCTTGGATAGCAATATCCTGGCACATGAAGTTATTCGTTCTCTTCAAAAGACTCACACTCCAGGTATGTTATTAAAACTAGATCTCTCCAAAGATTTTGACAAGTTAAGTTGGGATTATATGCACTCGGTGCTCTTAGCCTTTGGTTTTGACTCTTCCTTGGTAAACTGGATCCTAAATATCACCTCCTTAGCTTTCTTTTCTATCCTCATCAACAAAGTCCCCTCTCGCCCTTTCTCACCTACCCGGGGGATTAGGCAAAGGGATCCCCTATCCCCGTTCCTCTTCATTATCATGGCAGAAGGTCTTAGCCCATCCATTCAAGATTCAATAACAAATCATACTCTAGCAGGATTACTTTTGCATGGCATAGATCCTCCGATCTCTCACAGTCAATTTTTCGATGACACTCTAATGATGGGTTCCCCCACGGTCCAAGAGGCCCAAACAATCCTCTCCATTATCCAAACCTTCTGTGAGGCCTTTGTCATGTATATTAACAAGGAAAAATCCTAGATCTTCTTCTTCAACACCTCGATGCCAATACAACTCCACATTTTATGAGATCTTGGGTTTCACTCGAAGCTCCCTTTAGTCCAAATACCTGGGTATTCCCCTCCTCGACAAAGCCCTTAGAAACATCTCATGGGAAAGCCTCCTCACTTCCTTTTCGAAAAGACTTTCTTCCTGGACCTACCGTTCTCTTAATCTTCCCAATCACCTCACCCTCCTCATGTCCATGTTGCTGGCCTTGCCCATGTACACCTTCTTGGCCCTTGCAGCTCCCAGCTTCATTCTCAATGCTATCAGAACCCTGCAAAGAAAATTTCTTTGGCAGGGGCTCAAAACAGGGAAAAAACTGGCGTTGATCAGTTGGGAAAAACTTTGCAGACCTAAGGCTCAAGGGGGTTTAGGAATAAAATATCCTTCAACTATGAACAAAGTCTTAAGCGCTAAGATCTGGTGGAGATGGCTGAAGAGACCTCAAGATATATGGGTCAAGCTCTGGAGAAGAAAGTACACACCCAACATAGTTGACCGAAACTTAATAAGATGGAATGGAGACACCCCGTTCTCTTTGATTTGGATGGAAGCCAAGCAAAATCGAATCTTAGTGGTCAATCACGCCTTTTGGGAAATTCGCAATAGCCAAACAACTCTCTTCTGGAATGATTCGTGGCATCAATTACCTATTTTTGCGCAAGATTCTCGGGCTGACACCTTTCTCACCTTGGCCACCCAAGCGGGGATGAAAAAAGTGGCAGACTACTTGCAGGAAAAATCCATGGATGCCACCTAGAGATGTTGGAAATCCACAAGAGAGGACCTACACATCGAAGCACACGTGGACTTACAACCATGGAACACTCTGACCAGCGTCGGGAAAATTCCTATTCTTCACGGAGAGGACATCTTGAGATGGGGACATTCTTCATGGGGTACTTTCAATATTCAAGAAGCTTACGCCATCAAGGAGAATTTTAATCACCTTCCCCCAGGAAAAGTCTAGAAAAAAATATGGTCACTAAAGCATTGACCCAAAATCAGTACCTTCCTCTGGTTGGTGGCTCATGGTAGCATTCTCACTTGGGACAATCTCATGAAAAGGGGGTTCATAGGGCCTTTCGTATGCCTGCTCTGCATTAAGGATGTGGAATCGTTCAATCACTTGCTTAACATTTTCACCTTCAACTCCCAATTTTGGGATCAGTGCATGTACGTCATGCACACTTCAGACCATAAGCAAGAGAGTATAAGCACAACCATTGAAGAATGGCAGGATGTGGCTTTCCAATCGCCCATTTTAAATTGCATATGGTAGTTACTCCCTGGTTTCATCCTTTCGAAACTCTAGAAAGAAAGAAATAGAAGAATCTTCTGGAACATCCAGAAAGACTGGCAATACTGTTGGACCTGAAGCTGCACCAACGTCACAGAAACAATTAGTTTGCAACATTGGACTGAAGAGGAATTGATCTGTCCAATTCGAGAACAGAGCATCATGGATAACTAGAATATCAACTTAAAGATGATTTTACCCTCCACTCCTCAGACACGCCCTCTTAAGGACAAACCTTTTACTGGTCCTCTCCTCCTGAAGGCTTTATCAAGATGAACTTCGACAGGGCCTCCAAAGGAAATCTAGGTGCAACAAGCTTCAGAGTGGTCTTTCGAAACCAACAGGGGAACATATTGCTAATCTCTGTAGGAAGCATGGGTCATACAACTAACAACGTGGAAAAGCTGTGGGGTCTTACAAGAGGTCTGCAAATAGCTCTAGAGAAGGGATTTCACAAATTGATAGTGGAAGGTGATTCTCAAGTGGTTCTCAACCTCTTTGGGAAAATTATGAATGGAGAATATCCAGACAGAATCTCGCCTTGTTGGCGACTATCTTATGGGCTCAAAACAATTGCGACGCTCATACGACCCCAACAAGCTCTCATCCCCTCGCATGTGAGACAGAAAGTGAATCAGATTGCATATGACCTAGCCAATATTGGAACTTCCCTGGAGGGACCGGACCTTCTCTGCCAAGCTTCCACCCACCAGAAGCATCCCATCCTCCAGAGATGCAAGGAAAAGGCTCTGGCCAACAATATCCCCCTAGATGGGATGATAGTGCATAACAAGTGTTGCATGGAAATGAATGGAGATGGCCAACGAGGCATCAACCACGTGACAGGCGCATGTCCCTCCCTACCTCCCACACCATGAATTTAAAGCAACTTCACTGCTACCGGAGCACCATTAATCCTAGTGCGCTATGCTCTAGCCTCCCGTCCATTCGATGGCTTCATCCGATGGATCCGACATTACTCTGCTCGTGTGCGTCCTCTCCTTTCAGTGGTCTTTACACCATGTATTTCGCCAGCCTCACCTTCAGCTTCATTCATCTTTGGTCGAGTCTTCCCGTAGCCTTCGCTCTCCTTCGGTGTTCCTTGGCCTTCTACGTCTTCTCCTTGAGCCTGTTTTCCTTTGCTCCACTTCAGCCATGCCGACACTGCGAAGGAAGTCCAGACGCGACTCAACTTGGCAACAAAACTGACCGCGTTTGGCAATTCGACCGCCGCCTACCCATGCACCTTCACACAATTCATCACCCTCCTCGCCCGCCTCTTTGGAGCAGTCCTCCCACAGTCTCAATGGTCTTTCACCCCTCTCTTCGCCTTATTCTTACAGAATTGAATGGTTTGACCTCCTAGGGAACTCACTGGGATTCAACCTAGGGCCAATACCAAACATGGCCTCCTCTTCGTAACCAACCCCAGTCGCTCCTCCCAACTCTCCTGAGAATTTTTCACATGAGCCATCGCCAGTGCACTCGCCACTAGCCCAATCTTTGGGTGAAGGTTTCTTTGGCAGCCATGGGAAAAATTAGGAACAACCCCACTCTTGCTCAGACTGCGCCACCTGCATAAAGGTACAAAACGACCTTGCAATTCTGCAAGGCTTGGTGTTCAAAGTGTGGAAGGAAGTGGATGAACTGTTTTTTCATTTGGAGGTCTTGGATGGGAAGGGGACACAAATCCTGCAAATTCTTTCATATTTGCATGGATCGTGCCACCCCTCGGTAAAGACACCAAATGCATCAGGGGGAAAACAATAGATACTGGTCCCAGCTCCGCACAGGTCTCTGGTGGAGGAAGCAACACGAGACTCGTCCCCAATGCTCAAGGCCACTTCCCTGGATGTGGTGCCATGTTACAAGCCCACAACTTGAGCTACATAGGTGTCCATTTGCATGTCATTTTGGTTGTTTTGACTATATTTTTCCACTTGGTGCTTTTAGTTATAATATGTCTTATCTGTCTTACGTCAGTCTTAGAAGGTATAACACTCTGAGTGAATTGGTTTCCCTCATTAGGCGATTCTACTCCAGTTGTTTAGACGTTGTCTTATGACTGGTTTTTTTATACAATGTTTCTATATCTAGGAGACTGGATGAATTGGTTTCCCCACGGGGCAATTCAGTAATTACAGTCCAAAATAAATTGTCGATGCTGTAATTTTTTCTTTTGAAAGGATTTTTATAGAAACTTACTTACAATTTTTTTTTTTTTCCAAGAACACCATAGTTTTGTTAAGTTAAAATGTTAGAAAGGTTGGTAGTGTAACAAATATTTTGAAATCGAGATCTAATGTAGGTACAAAGTGTACAATCTAAGAAAAAGTGTTTTTCATCTTCAACCTTCTTAGTGTCACAAAGGTAACACAAAAGTGACACACTCTTTCATCATCATCATCATCATATATATATATAAACATTACTTAGCACTACCATTTTAATCTTTCTATAGAGTAGATTTCCACTCTAAGATTTTTATTTATAAAGAAAACGAGTTCTTAATGTTAATATCTATAATATCATTGTTAAAAGTACCTTCAAATACCCACTAACCTCAAGTTATAATTTAACTTTCAACTCTTTATATAATTAAATATATTTAAAAATTTACTTTAAAAAAAATAAATCATACATTTTTTATATAATTAAATATATTTAAAATTTTAATTTAAAAAACAAATCATACATGAAATTAAAAAAATTAAATTATGTAAATCCAAAAAATTAAATTATGTAAATACAACTTAAGTGGGTTTAATGGTTAAAAACATGTGTTTTTTTTTAAAATTAAATTTTTAAATGTATTTAAGTATATAAAGATTTGAAAGTTAAATCAAAACTTAGTAAATATTTGAAGGTGCATGATCATGGTGCTGCAACTTTAACAATGACATTATAAGTATTGACATTAAGAACTTGTTTTCTTTATAAAAAAAGAAACTAAGAGTGAAAATCTACACTATAAAGAAAACAAAATGGTAGTGTTAAGTAATGTTTAATTTTTTTTTTTGTAAATAAAAAAGTTGTATTTTTTTATTAATTCGTTATCACTATACAAAACTGGAAAGTGTCATAGGCTTGCCACCTGTTCCGCCAAACTAGTGGAAACCGAAACAGGTTGCTACCATTTATACTTTTGGCCGAAAATAGCAATTGTCACTTGCTCCGCCATTTAGTTGGAAACCAGAGTAAGTGGTCGTTGATAGTGTTGACAGGTCTGTCTGCACATACAACCAAGAACAGATATTTCAAGCTAAACAAAAAACCCGAGCAAGAAGACAAGAACATAAATCCATTTCCATTTAAGCGAGGCGCGAAGGACTGAGAAACTTTAAACATTAGGAGGGAATTTAGAATAGTGGAACTTGGCATCCGGAGAGCCACCATGAGGAGTGTCGTTGTTGGGTGTGAGTGCAAAGGGCTGTGCACAGGTCGAGCACCTCTTTTTGACTGGTGTGTTTGAGAAGGCGTCGAACAACATGTCGAGTCTGCTACTAATGAGGGTGTGTTGGTGGAGTTGTCCATCATATAGCCCCTCATCTCAAAGATGAGGTTCAATTTCTCTAGACTGAAGAGACTTGGTGGAATCTAGTCGCAATCTGAGTCTGGGTTGAGTAGTGGGGGCTCGGTTGGGCAGTCTGTCGTGGGGATTTCCTCTTGGACAATGCAAGTGGCTCCTTCCAAGGAAATCGTTGTATCTACTGCTGCAATGTTGGTGTTGGGGCTATCCCGGGCATCCGAAACCGTGTAGAGGAGAGACTCTGTTGGAACATGAATTGGTTCCTCTAGGAATTCCTCCTCCATGAAGGCCATTGGAGGCGTAGCCGACTTCTTGATTTGTTGTGTCTGAGCTGTCAATAAATCCCTCTCCAAATCGCGCAGGCGTCTTTTCCTTACAACATAACAATACTAGGAGGTTCCCCTCCTAGGTTTCCCTCTCTCGCGTAGCATGATAGAGCCTTGCGATCGGAGAAATCTGAGATTGAGGCTAGAGAAATCCGAGAGAACCAAAACCAGTTCACCGAGCAGACTGAAGAGATAGAACAAAGAAGCAGAATGGTGAATGCCATGGTCGAGATGGAGAATTAACCAAGGCGCTGATAAGACCACATAGTCTCTTGTACCTATCGTCATCCCTCTGCAATTAATTAGTGAAGACGTCATCCTGTGCGGGGGAGATGCCATCCCTCCCTCTGTGTGTGTTTATGGCCATCCTCCATCCAAGAATGGGCTTTGGGGTGGCGGTCGACCATATTTATGTTCGATATGGCATGGGTGTGTGTGGCATGGTGGTGTGTGGCCTCCCCTAGGCTACATGTCACGCCATCCGAGAGTAATGTTGATAATTTAAAAAAAGAAAAATTAAAACATTTTTGAATTATATATATATAATTATTTTTAATATTTTTACTTTTATTTTTTAACTTTTATAAAATTTCAAAAAATATTGAAATTATTTATAAATATTCACAATCAACTAAATTAATTTTAAGAATATGTTTTTAAGTTAATAAAATATAAATCAAATTAATCTTATTTTTAATTTTTTATCATCAGTATTTATTTTATTTTATTTTTTTAATTTAATAAAATTTAAACCAAATCAATCCATTTTCATTTTTCAAAATTTTTATCATCACTTTTGTGTTACCATTTTTGGTTCCTTAAATTATCATAGTCACCCTGTAATCACTTTTGTGTTACCATTTTTGGTTCCTTAAATTATCATAGTCACCGTGTAATGCATAAGCATTCGAATCCTTCAACTTGAACCTCGAGAAGAACTCTACATAGATTTAAATTGTACGTTTTTAAACCTTTAAATTTATCTGTATCATCGTTGTTTGGCATATGAAGTTTAACGAACCAATTGCTTAATGTTTTATTAGTCCCTTCCTGAAGGGCAGGGCAAGGCAGTAGGGACTATTAGTGAATGGTTTTTTGCATTTCTATTATTCATTTATAGGAATCGATGAGCTTTCCATGTTTTAACATAAAGTTTTGGGTAACTCGTGCATTTTTTAAGTGTTATTTCATTAATTTATCCAAGGTTTTATGTTTGACCTCTTATTTGGCCTCATATCGAAGCAAGAGGCTTCTCAAATATAGAAAACAGAGGGTTTGAAATTAAATAAATTGAATATGCAACAAACAAGGTGAATTAATGCTAAGTTTCAACTTAACATTATTCCTAAACATTAAATGTTTAATGTCTTTGGACGCATACAATCCATAACCCCATTTGCAATGTCTGGAGGTGGATTTGGTGTTGGTGTCTCAAAGTGGCACTTGACAGAGTGCTTGGCGATCGTGTCTTCGAGCACTTGGTCACTTTCATGTCCTGCACTTGGTTACTTGCATGTCCCTTGCAAGTACTATAAACAATTGCTTGGTTTCTAGGTATGTTGTCATCATTGTTCGCTCCCCATATTGAGCATGAAGGTTGCAAAAGCTTTGAACAAGGCCTTCTCATCACTTGTGAACCTCTCCACAATGGACTTTGTTCGAACATTCTGCAAGAACAGTGCTTGGTCAGAGGCAAACACTCCATTTCCTTGTACCAAATTTTGGAAGTAAGCATTGTCAAAGTGAGTAGCGATGGAATCTAGAAAAGAGCCTGTATTGTGGTTGGTGTTGGGTTGTGCACAGACCATGCATAGCTTCTACGCAAAGTGTGGCTCCATGGTTGAATCGACGTTGCTCATTCCCCATATTGAGCTTGGAGATTGTGAAAGCTTTGAAGAAGGCCTTCTCATCACTCGTGAATCTCTCCATAGTGGCCTTTGTTCGACCATTCTGCAAGAACAATGCATGGTCCGAGGCAAACACTCCCTTTGCTTGTACCAGATTTTGGAAGTAAGCATTGTCAAAGTGAGTAGCGGTGGAATCTAGAAAAGAGTTTATGTTGCGGTTGGTGTTGGGTTGTGTTGGTGTTGAGCTATGCACAGACCCTGTGCTGCGGTTGGTGTTGGGTTGTGCTGGTGTTGTGTTGTGTGGAGACCCTACGTAGCTTCTGCACAATGTAATACCCCTAGGACAAACCCCAACTGTAAATGTAAATACAAATGTACTTAAGTTGGTGAGTTGTTTGATGTCATTTTGTGTACACCTTCCATGGTATAGTGCGTACATGTACTGCACACTAAAATGGTTAAGTGTGCACTTTCCAGGATACCGTGCACGCGATTTTGAGGGCAGAGAGCCTTTGTGTATATCTTTTGTTTTGAGGCTAGTGAGCTGGGATGCAAAAAAGACAGTATATCTGTAATGTAAATGTAAATGTAATCACACACAAATATTAATGAAAAAACATCATTGCGACAGACCAATCATGTAAAAGAGTATGGGGGACTAAACTCCACTAGTTAGGGAAAAGGGGGCTAAAAGTTAAGGATAAGGGGCTAAGCTAGGGAGCTTAATTTAAAAAGGAATATTATATTAATATTCCTTAAGTATAAATTATGGATAATTATTTTATCCTAAGTTCTAAGGATGGAGACAAGTGGGCCAAAGTATTTATCAACATGGCAAGTGCCAAGTTGGGAACATGCATACATATAGTTTGGACTTAGTTTATTTTCCCATCATTCCATCATCATGCACTCGTTCATTCAACTATCCTATGCACATTCTTGTCACTGTACCTGTACTCATACCCATACCCGTACCAGTACATGTACCTGTACCTAGTTAACTTAGGCGTTGGATTGAAGAAGCAGGTTTTTAGGCCCATGGGATATTGAAGAGGTGGATTGTCAGGTCCATGAGAAATTCTCTCTAGGTGAGAAAATTGCTGGGAATTTATCTCTCAAAGGTGTCAAATTGCAGCTACAGGGATCTGAGACTTCCTATCCAGCCTGTTGTTGAAGCCTCAAAAAGGAAATGGGGCAGTCGAGGGACTGTTGAGCAAATAAAGGGCACACTTCCTGGGGTGGGACGGGCATATGGGGAATGAGGGATTGTAGGCTGTCAGTTCGAGTTGGCACCTATGACCATTTTTTTCCTATTGTCTGAGATACATCAGTCGGGTTAGGAATTCCTTTACCCGGGTGGAGTTTAGTCCCAGCTCGGGGGTGACCCACTACTGAGAGTTTTGAACAGTGTGGTCTAAGGCTGGGAGGAACGTGGAAGGTTTGCACATAGTTGGTGATATTTTTACCAAGATAAGTGCCAATTGTGTGTTAAATTACATGTTGCATTATTATGTGTGCATTTTTTTTTATGGGTTTTTCCTCTGTGTGTTGCATGTGCATTTTTATTATTATTCTGTATGAATTTGTGCATTTGTATAGTTTCTATATGTTTTAATTTTGTATACAGTTCGAAAATTTTATGTGGCATAACCCAGTTGGATGTTGGGGATGATACAATATGGTATAAGAGCTTTAGTTTTCAACACTGAGCCTGGATGGGTCAAGTAAGTTGAATTGAAGACAAAATTTCAGAGAATTGATTTTGAAGTGGCCAAATTTCAAGTTACAATGCACCCATGGTAAAAATCAAAAGCAATTGCGTGGAATTGGAAAAACGCCCCAATTTATGTTGTTAAATTCATGGGAATTTTGAGAAATTTGGCCAAGTGGTTATATATTCTTAATTTAGGATATATTCTAGCAAATTCAAAGATGGAATAGGTCAAATTTAAAGTTACACGAAAACCATGACATATGGAGCAAGATTAGTTGATTAAAATTCTCAATTCGTGAATTGAGTTTGGGGAAATTTTGTTCCAGGAATGTCAACCAACAATGATTTGTTGTTGAAGAGGTTGAATTGGGGTTATCAGAGTGAAATTGAACAAATTTCATAGTTGCAGAATGTCCATGGTGAAATTGGAATTTTTTTGGCAAAAGTCTCAATTTCTGCAACGGAATTCACAAGGAATTGATGCGCAAAAAAATGAAGGTGCACAAGTGTGCACACTAAAACTGTGTGATGCACGGTAAAAATATTTTGATGTGTGGAAAATAAGGTTGCATGGTTGTGTGCACTAAAATTTGGTGTTGCGGAGTACAAATTGTTATGCGTGGAAAAATATTGGTGCGCGAGTGTGCGCACTTAAATTTGGCGTTGTGCGGTGCAGAGTTGGTAATGCACGAAAAATAATGGTGCGCGGATGTGCACACTTAAATTTTGCATTGCATGGTGCATACATGGTAATGCGCGGAAAATAATGGTGCATGGGTGTGCACACTTAAATTTGGCGTTGAGTGGTGCATAATTGGTAATGCGTGAAAAATAATGTTGCACGGGTGTGCACACTTAAATTTGGCAATGCGCTGTGAAAAATTGGTATTGCATGAACAATAACGGTGTGAATTGGGTGGTGCATGCATAATATTGATGTGCGTGGTGTGCGCACGCATAATATTGGTGTGCGTGGTGTGCGCACTAAGTATTGACAGAGTGTAGAGGAATTTTTTTGGTGCACGCGTAATGTTGGTATGCAATGCATGCATGCAGAATATTCCTGTCGCACGATGGTTTAATTAATGGTGCATGCGGAGTACTAGTATGTGGTGGGAGCATACTATAATTTGGCATGGTCTTGCATGTAGAGTGAAATATGTGTGAAATATTAGCATGCAACACAAAACTTGCGTGCAACAGGTATTAGTGCATGAACCAAAATTGTGCGCAGTAGACCAACCATGTAGAAGGAAATGAAGAAAGAATGAACATGGTAGATACTATTAAAAGTTTTCAAAAGTATGTCCAAAGTTATAAAGATGATAATGAGAGTTAATGAAAGCCAAGGAGAAAAATGAGGGCTTCAACATCAAGTTAATGCAAAGCTTGGACATAATATAAAAGAAGATGGATAAAGAGAATGACTCAAGCAAATCAAGAAGTCACAGGTCTCATGATGAGAGGAGAAGAAAAAGAAGTGTTGGAAAACATCACCATCACTCCCCAAGACATTCCACTAGGAGAGCACACAATAGTTCAATTCCATCCCCTGCCAGGAAACATAAGAGGAGGCCTGGGGTGGATGGGCTACAAGGAGAAATGAACAAAATCGAGCCTCCTACATTTGATGGTGAGCACAAGAATGATGAGGATGCAGATACATGGCTGCTAGGCATGAGGAATTATTTTCAATTGCATAATTACTCTTCACATGTAGAAGGAAGAATTTCCATATATCAGCTCAAGGGAAAGACATCCATGTGGTGGGACCAATTTGTGCAGGTGCAAAATATTGATGAGAAAAATGTTACTTGGAGGGAATTCAAGAGGTATTTTCAAAAGAAATACTTGACTAAGAGATACTATGACAAGAAAATGAAGAAGTTCTTTGAACTCAAGCTTGGGAGTATGACCATAGATGAATATGAAAGAAGGTTTTCAAAACTACTAAAGTATGTTTCTTTCATCAAGGAAGAGTTAGTTAAGATTAATAGGTATTTGAGTGGGCTGCCATCATTTATCAGTGACAAGATACAATATGATGATCCCAAAACATTGGAGGAGACCATAAGGCGAGCTAAATGCTTTTAGGATCAACATAAAGGAAGGATAAATTTCCAAAAATATTGGGAAGACAAGAAGAAAAACAATATGGAATAGAGGAAGAAGGGGACTAAGCCACCATTCTTCAGAAATAATCCTCAGGGACAAACAACTTTTAAAGAAACCAGAAAGACCAAGACAATGGGGCAAAGACCAAGGCAACCACTTATTCAATGTTGGGGTTGTGGGGGATATCATATGTATAGAGATTGTCCACACAATGGTGAAAAAGTGAGGATTGTTCACAATGTACATCAAGATGATACATTGGAGGACATGGGAAGAAATGTACCTAGGATCTACGCAACCCTAAACAACAAGCAAGCTGAGTTTTAGTCACATATGATTGAAGTGGAAGGTAAGATCAACGACCAAACCATTGCTATTTTAATTGATTCAGGAGCTATTCATAGTTATATAGATCCTAAGATGGTGGAAAGATTTCATTTTCCAAGAAGCAAGCTTGGAAATTCTTGGTTGGTGCAGCTGGCTACTGAAGCTAAAAGAAAAAATAATGAGATGGTTAAGGCATGTCCAATGGACATGAATGGACTGAGCACTAGGGAATATTGGACCAACACCATGCTATTCTAGACTTTTATAATAAGAAATTTACTTGCTTGGATGAGGAAGGGAACCTAAGGATAGTACAGGGAATTCCCAGGGCAGTAACCATCAGAGAAATTTCAGTATTGCAGCTGAAGAAAATTTATAGAAAAGGGTGTCAAATATTTGCAACACATATGGAAGAGACACCTAAAGATAAGGTGTCGAATATTGAAGATTATGAAGTCCTAAAAGAGTTTGAATATGTATTTAAAGAAATACCAGGATTACCCCCTAAAAGAGACATTGATTTCTCCATCAATCTAATGCTTGGAGCAGCCCGAGTATCCAAGACCCCTTACAAGATGAGTACACCAGAATTGAAGGAATTGCAAATGCAACTTGAGGATATTCTGAAGAAGGGGAATATACGCCCAAGTGTTTCACCTTGGTGTTCCCCATTATTATTCATGAAGAAAAAGGATGGAACATTAATACTTTGCATTGACTTTAGGCAGTTGAACAAGGTAACTTTGAAGAATAAGTATGCTTTTCCTAGGATCGATGACCTCTTTGATCAGTTGAAAGATGCAAAAATGTTCTCCAAGATTTATCTCAGGTCAAGTTATCATCAAGTAAGAATTAAATAATACGACATCAACAAGACTTCTTTCAGAATGAGGTATGCTCATTATGAGTTCACAGTGGTGCCATTTGGGCTATCAAATGCACCGGTTGTCTTCATGTGTTTAATGAATGGTATTTTCAGAGAATACTTAGATACGTTTGTCATTGTATTTTAGATGACATTCTTATATATTTTAAGTCAGAGGAAGAGCATGAACAACACTTGAGGATGGTATTACATGTGTTAAGGGAGCATCAACTGTATGCCAAATTGAGCAAGTGATCATTTTATCAGAAGCAAATTCTACATTATTTGGGACATATCATTTCAAAGGAAGGGATAATAGTGAATCCTAAGAATATAGAGGCCATTAAATGATGGTAGGAACCAAAGAATGTGACATAGGTCAGATCATTCATGGGCCTTGTAGACTACTATAGGATATTTATTGAAGGATTCTCAAATATTGCACACTCAATCACTTCCTTGCAAAAGAAGGGTGCGAAATTTCAGTGGACATTGGATTGTGAAAAGAGTTTCCAACACTTGAAGAATTTATTAATGAATGCTCCAATACTAAGGATTTATGATCCAAATGAAGAATTCATTGTATGCATTGATGCATGTAAAGAAGCGCTTGGTGGAGTCCTCAATCAAAATGGGTATGTTGTATGCTACGAATCAAGGATGTTAAAGGAGCATGAAAGGAACTATGCTACTCATGATTTGGAGTTGGTAGCCAAAGTGTTTTACCTGGAGATGTGGAGGTACTACCTCATGGGGAAAAGGTTTTAGTTGAGGAAAGACCATAGTGGCCTGAAATATTTATTTGGACAACCAACTCTAAATGTCAGGGAAAGAAGGTGGTTAGAATTTTTGAGTGAATATGACTTTGATATAAAGCATATCAAAAGAAAAGAGAACAAGGTGGTTGATGCACTTAGCAGAAGGGTGCATGAGTTTCATGCTACAACCATTAGCATGTATCAATCATATTTGAAAGATAGAATCTTAGAGGCTGCAAAATCAGATTTGCAATACATGGAAATAATAACAAAATTACATCAAGGTATTTTGCAGCAGAAAATTGAAGACTATAAGCTAGAAAATGATGAAATTATCATGCACAGGGGAAGAATTTATGTAGAAAATTCCCAGGAATTGAAAAATCAAATATTGTGAGAAATGCATAATATACCTTATGTTGGGAACCCAAGTTATCATAAAACTATTGCAACTGTCAAGAGACAATATTATTGGTCAAGCATGAAGAAAGAAGTTGTTGATTTTATTGCCAAATGTTTGGAGTGTCAAAAGTTCAAGGCTGAGAATTGACACCCAGCTAGTTTGTTACAACCATTACCCATTCCTGAGTGAAAATGGGAAGTTGTGACAATGGATTTCATCACCAAACTGCCAAGAAAAAACAAGCAACATCATTCTATCATGGTAGTGGTGGATAAGCTTACTAAAACTGCCCATTTTATTCCTGTAAAGCTCACTCACAAGGAAGCCAACATTGTTGATATTTATATGAGAGAAATTGTTCAACTACATGGTATAACCAAGACAATTGTGTCTGACAGAGATCCAAAATTTACATTGAAATTTTGGAAAGGATTATTTAAGGGATTTGGAACAAATTTGATTTTTAGCACATCTTATCATCCAGAATCAGATGGACAAACATAGAGAGTGAATCAAGTGATTGAGGATATGTTGAAGATGTACGTGATGGATAAACCGTCAAAATGGGAAGACTAACTACACTTAGTATAGTTTTATTATAACAATGGGTACCAAGCATCTCTAAAGATGAGCCCATTTGAGGCACTTTATGGCAAAAGGTGCAACACACTGGTAAGATGGGACAACCCAACAGATAAAACAATGGTTGGGCTAGAATTATTCATGGAAATGGAAGAGAAAATGTTGAAAATAAAATAGAATTTAAAGGTTTCCCAAGACAGGCAGAAAAGCTATGTTGATAAGGGAAGAACTCATAGAAAATTTAAAGTGGGTGACCATGTATTCTTGAAAGTAAAGGCCAACAAAAGTTCCCTGAAATTGGAAAATTTTTCAAAGTTTGCAACTCGTTATTATGGGCCGTTTGAAATCTTAGGGAGGATTGGGCTTGTAGCATACATGCTTGCCTTGCCTCCATCAATGTCTATTAATAATGTATTCCATGTATCATTGCTCAAAAAGTATATACATTATGCTACTCATGTCATTGATTGGAATTTGATTTATGTCGAGAAAGAAGGTGCCTTTCAAGTGCATCAAGTGTGCATATTGGACCAGAAGATCAAGTAGCTATGGAATTGAGACATAGAGCTAGTAAAGGTCCAATGGACCTGGTATAGTCCTAAAGATGCAACTTGGGAGAATGAGGATGCTATGCGGGAAGAATACTCGTATATTTTTTTAGGATTTTTGAAAATTTGATTGTATATGTGTATATATTGCATTGAGGATAGTGCATAAATAAGGGGGAGGGGAATGTAATACCCCTAGGATGAACCCCAACTGTAAATGTCAATACAAATGTACTTAATTTAGTGAGTTATTTGATGTCATTTTGCGTGCACCTTCCATGGTATAGTGTGCATATGTATTGCACACTAAAATGATGAAGTGTGCGCATTCCAGGATACCGCGTGCAACAAACTTAAGTGCACATGATTTTGAAGCCAGAGAGATTTTGTGTATATGTTGTGTTTTGAAGCTGGTGAGCCAGGATGCAGAAAAGACAATATATTTGTAATGTAAATGTAAATGCAATCACAAGCAAATATTAATGAAAACACATCATTGCGGCAGACTAACCATGTAAAAGAGTATGGGGGACTAAAATCCACTAGTTCGGGAAAGGGGGATAAAAGTTAAGGATAAGGGGCTATGTTAAGTAGATTAAGCCAAAAAGGAATATTATATTAATATTCTTTAAAGTATAAAGTATGGATAATTATTTTATCCTAAGTTCTAAGGATGAGAACAAGTGGGCCAAAGTATTTCTCAACATGAAAAGTGTCAAGTTGGAAACATGCATACATATAGTTTGGACTTAGTTCATTTTACCATCATTCCATCATCATGCACTCACTCATTCAACTATACTATGTACCTTCCTATCACTGTACTAGTACTGGTACTCGTACCCATACTAGTACCAATACCTAGTTAGCTTAGGAGCTAGATTGAAGAAGCGGGTTTTCAGGCCCGTGGGATATTAAAGAGGCGGGTTGTCAGGCCCGTGAGCAATTCTATCTAGGTGAGAGAATTGTTGGGAATTTATTTCCTGAAGGTGTCAAACTGCAGCTACAGGTCTCTGAGACTTCCTGTCCGACATGTTGCTAAAGCCTCGAAAAGGAAGTGGGGTAGTTGGGCGATTGTTGACCGGAGAAGGAGAACACTTCCTGAGGTGGGACAATAATGTGGGGAATGAGAGACTGTAGGTTGTTAGTTCTAGTTGACACCTATGATGGTTTTTTCCCTGCTATTTGAGATACATCAGCTGGGATAGGAATTCGTTTTCTAGGGTGGAGTTTATTCCTAACTTAGAGGAGACCCATTGCTGAGAGTTTTGAGCAGTGTGGTCTAAGTTTGGGAGGAATGTGGAAGTTATGCATGTAGTTGGTGATATTTTTACCAATATAAGTGTCAATTGTGTGTTAAATTACATGTTGCATTATTATGTATGCATTTATTTTTATGGGTTTTTCCTGTGTGTGTTGCATGTGCATTTTTGTTATTATTCTGTATGGATCTGTGCATTTGCAGAGTTTCTATATGTTTTAATTTTGTATACAGTTCGAAAATTTTATGTGGCATATCCCAGTTGGATGTTGGGGATGTTACACGAAAGTGTGTCTCCATGGTCAGATTAACGTTATACGTAGCGTTGAAGTTGTGGACTTTGATCTCGAAGGAAGAAGAATGAGAAAACCCCAACGTGTGCCCACTTGTTGTCAATGATTGCATTCATCCATCAATAATATCATTCATTATACAACTAGAGAAGAGAATAGATAGATCGTGGAGATAATATGTAATAATTGCTTGAAAATGCTACGAGATCATGGAGAGAAATTCCACTGAGGGAAACAGTTCGAATGAGCTCAGAGATGTTGAAGGTGGGAGCTGGTAAATTCCTCGTATCATGTTCCCTGCAAATGACTCCATCATTTTGTCCTTTGATAATGTCCTAGTGTGGGCCTATTGTCTATTAAATCGTTGTTAAGGTTACTAATAAATCAATAGATAGATAGATCCCCTATACCTTAGTTTTGTTTTTTTTATTGCAATGAATATTTAGAGAAATGAAGTAAAAAAGCTACCAGAACAACAACATCCCTAGATGTTATGGTGAGAATGTCACTGTAGGAATTCAATAGCTAGGGATGCTACCTTTGCTTTATTTGCTTACTAAACTTATCTATTTGCATCTTGATCTCGATCTAAAACTGAAATAGAGTGGTATACCAATAAATATGGATTCAACCTTCCAACATTTCTCTTACAACCACTTCCAAGATCCATTGAGCTATTAAATCCCTTTTGCACTACTCCTAAGTCGTCAGACTTATCTACCCATGATGGAATTTGTGGAATTGAAGTTTGTGGATTATGTTGGGGAAGATTTTCCAGAGCGAAGAAATATAGACTCCTTTCCCACTCCTTTGAGAGAGAAAGAAACAAAATAAGAGTTTATTCGAACTAGTCCCCACTACCACTCACGGGTTTCCAACAAAAACATATTTAAAATATAGTGAAACAATGGTCACAGACTCACACTTCCACGTTCTCCATTCAGGATGCTACATGTCCCATGATGAGAATGTAGGTGGTGCATGGAAGCATTATGCACCCAAATGGCTTGTCTCAACTTGTTGTCATCAACTATTGACATCAATTGCTATCAATGACAACTAACTAACCATCGATATCAATCATAACCAACTATCCAATGATCTCATCCACATCTTTGGGGCTTCTGTACTTCTCCAAGGGTTGACATCAATGATGACCAACTGTCCAAGCCAACTGTCCCACAATATTCCCCTTTGGCATTGATGGAAACACTAATGAAATTCATTGACGACAACACTCATACTCATGCTAATGCTCCTCCTATGACCATCGCTCATATGTAACTGTGACATTTCTCTCTTCTCTCCTATGCCATTGTTATTTTCTCTCCCCCTTTGACGTCAATGGTAAATAATATCTTCTTTTGGGGTCGCTCCCCCTATCTCTATGCTTCTGATCTTTTCTTTGACCATTTCTCTCCCCTTGACTTCTCTGCAAGATGTCATGTAGATCAAATGTAGGTTTTCATGTACCTTCTTCATTTTGGAGTTTTTGTCCATTGGTGATTCCTCTTGTAAATCACCAGCACATATAAAAGAATTCAAATTTTAAGAATTCAAATATTTCATTATCAAAATAACCCAATCGTCTCCAAGTTAGTCTCTGAATCAATA
Organism: Picea sitchensis; assembly: GCA_010110895.2. NCBI lineage: Eukaryota > Viridiplantae > Streptophyta > Pinopsida > Pinales > Pinaceae > Picea > Picea sitchensis. The sequence continues at coordinate 54,359 of SNQJ01S0006307.1, read as the reverse complement.
TCTGAACCACTTTTTGAACTAATCTATCATGAAATCATGCTCTCATCCACTGACATATATTTTTCCAATCCTACCAAGTGTCTTATGAATCCATCTATGTCCATGTGACCCATATTGTTCATGACTCTGCTACTCAATTGTCCAGAATGTTGACCCATTTATCACTTCACTATTCTAAAGACTTCTTTGAAACCATTGCAACTTATCATCACATACCTGCATCTCAAACTTAAGAAAATATGCTGATTGGTCTGCTCGAATTCAAATCAAACTCTACAAATATGTAAGGTTTTGCAATGAATATATTCCTACCTGAATATGTCCTCTATGAATATCTGCATCAAAAAGTGTACCGATGATATTCCTTGTGTCCGTCAGCTGATTTTATGCATACCTACATGGATATTTGTTCTGAAACATGTTCCTTAACCAACCAATTTGTCATAGGATATCATGTACCTCTACCATCGAACCACTCTTAATCAACCATATGTAACACCACTTTGAAACACTTCATGTTTTCTGAAGGATATATCTCTAAACTATAACAGTTGTTGCATATCCTCCCTTTGTTTAATATTCATATTAACTGGGATTGTCCAAGCCGGATGGCTCAAAACAATGGAGGAATCCTCCCTAATGCGGAGTAGTCTTCTTCTTCTTCTGGGGATCCATTATCTTATTGAATTATGACACTTTCTTCCTGGATTCTAACATCTTCCCTTTTGCATGTGGATTCATCATGATCTCGTACTACTATGTATCCTAAGACTGCGATTTCTAGGACATGTTCTTCCTTTACCTGCTTGCATTATGATCTTGCACTGGTGTAGATTTTGACAATATGACCCTTGAGACTTGTTATTATTTCACATACTTTTCTAGTCTTTCTCATACTATTTCAAATCTTATGATCTCTGGGACCCATTCTTCATTCATCTTCTCTTCTTATCTTTCTTTTCTTTTCCAAACCTTCTTATACCTATTATCAATGTTTTCTTTCATGGATGGCTCTATCATGCTTTTTCAATTTTGAGCTATGTGACCACAATTGTGGCATTTGTAACATTCAATATTGCGAGGAGCCACATAAGCACTACTTGCTTGAACATTTCTTCCATGTGCTCTGCAGTCTACAACCTTATGTCCAAATTTAGTACAATAAAAATAGTAACCATAAAAGAAACTTTGATACATGGGAGTAGATGATCCTCTATGTGAGGTAGTCCTTCTGAATTCATGCCTTGGCTGATCATGATCATAGTTGAATATTATTTGTTGTCTGAAAGTACATGGTCTTCTTGAAAATGTATCATTCCTCTTGGACTCTTTTTGACCATGATTCCTTCCTTTAAGTACTTCTACGTAATTCTTAACCTTTTCTTCATTATTTCTTTTTGGCAACCTGGAGTACTTTTCTTCAACTATCTGTGTGGGGATTTTAGTTTCTTCAACATTCTTGTTGTGGCTTGAATCTTCTTTGTATGAAGTCTCACCAATGTTTCCAAAACTTGTTATGTCTAGTATTGGGGAGTTTTTCAATTAATTGTGAAGCTTCTCAACTTCAACTCTCAATCAAATGACTTTTTCTTCGATCTTCTCACAACATTCTTCCTTTTTAGACACCTGAATCCTCATAACTTATTTGGTTCTTTTTGCTTCCTCAAGTTGAGTCTTCAAGGAGATGATTTATTCTTCAAGTTTTCTTTCTTGTCGACCGAATTCTGCTTCAAGATGAATTAGATCCTTAGTTATTTCCTTGAGATGATATTTCAAAATATTGTCTCTCTTATCTGCTTCCTTTCGTTGTGCTACTAGTTCAACTTCCAAACATTTCTTCTCTTCCAACTGAGTTTTTCATTTTCTTTCAATCCTTCTTGATTCTTCTCCTTTGACTTCTTTAGAGTTGAGACTTTGATATTCTTTCTCGATCAATTATGATTCATGATTATTTTCCTTTTCAATCTCAGTATTTTCTTCTATTTCATTAGTATTTTCTTTCTCATCACTTCCAATATTCAAACAAGTGTTGCAGGGCAGTTTAGTCCCTGCCAGGCAGGTTTGGTTTGGAAATATTGTTGTAAACTTAAAACAATTATTCTTAGTTGTACACAAGCTATCAATAATTGAAACCTCATCCACCTATGCTAGTTTTTTTTATAGGTTCTTTAGATATTCAAGCCTATGCCTTTCCAACCTATAGTCATTCAACAACCCCTTGAATATTCGTTTGCATTTTCTACTCTTAGTTTCATTAGTAATATAGCTATCATTGTATTAGTGTAGTATTGGTATGTATTAGTATATTGATGATAATGATGTTTGTTTTAATTAAAGACAATCATGTACATATGACGTAGATGAATGTATCGAATGTATATTTAATAAGATATAAATAAAAAGATCCCAAAACATAAGCCAATTTATTATTCTTCCATATAATGTAGGGTATAGAAGACTATGGTGTTATCTCTAAGGCATTGGACATGTAAAATAATAAAATGGATAAAAATAAAATATTTTTAATAAATATTTTACCAGAAAAAAAACTTACCAGAGATTGTACATCTAGAAATGGTGTTATCTCTAAGGCATTGGAATTGTACATCTAGAGATGGTGTTATCTCTAAGGCATTGGAATTGTACATCTAGAGATGGTCTAGAAAAAACTTACCATAAATATTACCATAGAATGTTTAGACAACACCAATAAATGATGATAACCTTCAAGGTTATTCCAATTAGTTGATTCCACTCTGACAACACCAATAAATGACAACACCAATTATTTGACGGACTCCATTAGTTGACATTGCTGAGTAATCCGACATGTTGTGCACCGTAAACGCCAATGTTGCAGAGCGCTCAAGCTGAAGCTCCATGATCTATGAAACACACTCTCCGATTGGAAAGATTACATTATGCACATCTATCTACGACCGATCCATAACAACGTCAAGGACGTGCACCCCTTCACGGGCATGCCAACGCAACCAACCCTCTTGGCACTTTTGGCATCTATGGCGTCCATGACCAATGCACATCATTCATGAGTATCTTATGGCGATGTCAAATGACATATATTTAATTGGTATGTATAACATAAAAATTGACAATCTATATTCTGAGCGTACATATACTACATAAAATATTTGTTTGGAACAACGCAGACTTGAACTCAGAATTTGGAAGCACAGGCTCATACGATTAATGGAGGACTTTTCGTTATCACAGGTGATTTCCTTTCCATAGACAAGGCCCCCACATGGACCAAACTCCATCCAAGACAACATTGAGCAAGAATGCGGAAGAATATGTTAGATATATCCACGTCGAAGGACTTCTTCCAAAAAATTCTCTTTGAATATCTCTAAGAAGAAACGCACAACCCACTCCCCACTTCAACTAAACCAGTATTTGTAAAGAACCATATATCCACTTTCCAAAAGCCTTTATACCAAGAGTTCCTGCCACTATACTACCGGATAAAATGCACATTATCTCCAAATATATCATTGCTAAAGATAGGAGTGCACAGCCAACCTACATATTGCAGTGCCAATCACATCCTAAAGAACACGACATCGTCCATGGATACAAGATGATTATCACAACACCCAAACATTCTTCCCTCCTGGGAGACATCGCAGCCAAGGACATGGCGAAATCCATGCCCAAAGAAATACTAATGGCTGCCATTATCACTACAACTCTAGCCATAGACGGTGGCACAGAACTATCGGCCCCGCCCTCAAATGCAATAAACATAACCCAAGAAATAGAGAAAACCTTTTTGACACAACCCACTGTAAAAGATGATATGGTTCTGAAGCCCAGAATATTACCTCTAAAGGTGAGCAATTGAGACCTAAATAATGCTAAAAATATCAAAAAAATCAACAACCTAAAAAACTCAGAGAAATATGAAAGATTGGGAGAAATCAAACATTATTGCAACACTGAAAAGACAATATGGGGTGATAAAAAATATCACTATGAAAAATTCAACTTGTAACTACTCATGTCATAACGGGAACACAAAACTTTAAGGGATATTAGTTGTTAAATTTACAAGTTTACCTCAACCAAATTCATACACAACTTCATTTATTTAAACTTGTCAATTCAGGGTATTCCAAAATCCTTTCGGTTTCACGTTTCCGTTTATTCATCCAAATTTTGTTAGTTTTAAATTGTAACACCAAGTCATACATCCATAAGATTAAGTTTGGCAACCACACTTGTCAACATAATGTTGTAATTTAACCCTCTTATTAGCTATCATGTCTTAAAAAATGATTGTAGATCAAACATCCTAACATATTGTCAATTCTAGAGTCTCAAAAAATATTGGAAGTAACATGATAAACCTATGTACCTGTTGGCCCTTGACCAAGTTTTGGGATAATCTTGGTCATATTTGACTGTTTTTGGGACTTCGATAGCCTGTCGAAGATGGAGCTCCAGACAAAGCGAAGATTGCGGAATATCAACCCACTTTTGGGTCCCTTTTTGGGTTTTGGGAATATGTAATGGGAAAGGGATGTTGGCCCATGGGTTTACCCATGCTTAGGCCACTTTTGTATGTATAAATAGAAGGATAGGCAAGAAACTAGTAGTAGTCGAATATTGTATCTATGTGATATAGGCTAAGTGAAAAGAAGGGATTTGTTTGATCAAAGGTTTGTGCATTATGTATAGACTTACATAGCTTAGTGCAAGTCCCTGTGTGAAGATATAGAAGTCTTTGTGTTGTAAGGAAAGGAAGAAGGATCTAGCGAGCTGCACAAATCTTCTGTCCTGTGCGGAGTAAGGGTTTCTAAGGCTCTGTGCTTATAATCGATTGGTCGACGATAATAAAGAAGAGTTGGTGGACGTAGCCCTAGGGTGGGGGTGAACCACGTAAATATGGTGTTGTCTTCTTTGTGCCTTGTTCTGATGTGATTATTTGCTAAGTGCTTTGAGATAAGTAGATGGATCTGATATGTATGCTTATGTTAAGTGCTTATGGTGCGTAGAATGTTAGATATGTTCCGTGTGTATATGCTAAGTGCTTGATTGGTTAGATCTGAATAACATGTTGATGCTAAGTGCTTGAATATTCTAGTTCATCGTGAATGTTGCGAAGCTTTGTTATAACAACGAAGTGGTTATTGATTGAATAATAAAGAACCATCAGTGCTAAGTGTTATATTAAGAGTTATAATCATAGATCTGTGTCCCATCTAGGGTTCCAGACACTTGAGTCCTGCAACCACCCCTGCCTCTACCTCGGGTGAGACTTCATCTGCTTCACAGGTGTTGCTGAAAGGGCCGGTAGTTAGGGTTTTGTTGGTGTGTTGTCATAGCATTGAACCCCGGGTTTTCCCCTGTGCCAACAAATGGTTCTGTTTCCGGGACCTGAAACTGTGATTGCTGGGAATTGAGAAAGAGGAAGCTCCATGAAAAGATTAATCCTGAAACTGTGAAAGCTCTGTGCGTATATCTGTTCCCTACTACGCATTATTCTACTTGATCTATAAAGATTTGTACTAAAGAAAGAAGGTCAGATCTATAGAAAAGAAGAAGGGTCTGAAAGATTTGTGCTCTAAGAAAGGTAAAAGTGAGAAGTTCTGATTGAAAGAGGTAAGATCTATAAGCTTTGTGCTTTGTTAAAGGTAAGAATAGTTAAAATTTCTTAGATCTGAAAGATTTGTGCTCTGTAAAAGTAAGAAAGGTGGAATGTTTTGTTTCTAGAGTATGGATCTAGGTATATTTGATAGGTTTTGTCCTAGTTTGAAAGCTAGGGTATTAATAGATGAAAGAAGGTTTGATATGAATAGATCTGATAAGAATAATGAAAGTTGTGTTATACCTATGCATAGAAAGATTGTTTGGACTAACAAATGGATGCAGGATCCTAGAAAGAATTTGTTGCAGGTTTTCTACCATGATCCTAGTGCACAGTACATAAAAGGTTGGGGATCATTTAACAGAAAGCGAGGGTTAACCCTCTGTTACAGTTGCAGAAAACCAAGACATCTTGTTAAGGAATGCCCATAAGAAGATCTAGTTGTCTCTGTTGCAAAGCCATGGACCATGAAGTGTTGGATTTCCCTAGAATGATGGTAAGCTTGAAGGAATGAATCTGAATCAAGGAAAACCTAAGGCAGATCCAGAAAAGGCAGAATCCCAGCAAGAATCAGAGAAGGTATTGATACAAGTGAAAGAGACCCTGACCACCGACATGTCAGCTTATCAAAGATCTTCAAAGAGAAGGAATGCATCGAAGAAAGAATAGGGGACTTCGACATTGATTGTGTCCTAGATGAAGAAACATAGATGAATATTATGCTAGAAAGAACCTGGGAAGCTATAGGAAGGCCCGCTATGATCCCTTCCCTAGGAGGAATAATTTTATTCAGAGGAAAGCTAGTAATCCTATGTGGAAGGCTCGCCCGGATACCTATGACTGTCAATGGAGCTTCGACAGAAGAGGACTTTGAGATTATTAAATTTGTTGAAGACAACGCCCCGTTTACCATGCTAATAGGAAAACCTTAGATTGATAGAGATCAAGCCAGATGAAAGGAGGAAGAAGAAGTTTTGGAACAGAAGAAGCAATAGTTAAAAGACTTTTTGACCATAAGGATTGTGCACTTGATTGAGGAACATAAGAGACGATCACAGATATTTAATACTAGCAACTCGAATGTCGAGGCTAAGAGAACACTAGAAAATCCCCAAAAGATTGAATTACCTATCCCAGACAAGGAAGAAGTATTACATAGGAACCCTAGGAAAAAATCTCAGTAGTGCGAAGTAACTAAGACCAAGGAAGAAAAGACTCAAAATGATAAAAGCATTACCGAGACGAATCTCACTGGAAAGAAGGCTAGAAATTTAAGAAAGAAAAAGGATAATACTAAAAGGTTACAAGAGGTTTTAGAAGAGACCTCGCAGAAAGAAAAATTGCAGAATTGGAACTTCACCGAAATATTAGAACAACGACATATGCCACTTCGTCTAAATATCATAACAATGACATATGCCACTTCGCCATGAAGAAGCAATATAGCCATTGGGACCGATATATCCATTCGACTTCCACCCCGAACGGGCATAAAAGAAATAAAGAGGCATCATCAGACCATTGGGATGCACCATAATGGATAGAACAAGAGTTAATGGAGGTTCATGACCGTCGTGAGCCAACCGTTATCGAATTACCTATTTAGCTCGTCATGCCATGCACGAAGAACACTTTTGCCAAATCGAGAATTTGAGCTCACAACCTTGATTAAGATTGTCTAGTGATCATTACGCTCTTTCTTTCCATCTTATTGCCTTGTCTACATTAATTCGTCAACCTGATATTATTAACCCTGAGCGCATATGTCTGAGGAGCTTAGCGCACTTGAAGAATCTGTGAAGGAAGTACTTGTTGATCTCAGGACCGAGAAAGTCATGCTGGAAAGAAGGATGTCTGCAGTTGTGCAAGCATCATCGACAAGAGGAGTCCAAGCTTCTCCCTCAATTGCTCGCGGAGTAGGAACTTGCAGAACCATGACGGAGACAAGAACGAAGCATATAGACTATCTCGTGAATGCTAAGTTGATTTCGAGAAACTTGCCTACGTATATACCTCCTCTGAGTGGCGCAGTGAATAGAGACAACGTGCCCAAGGATTTTGAGTATGCTTTGGTCACTGTGTACCAGGATAAGCTTGTAGCATTGAAGTTTAGCGAGTTCAACCTCGATGACAGAAAGGCTTACAACATGCTCACCTCGCATAAGTACTTGACCAGAACCAAAGGCAAGAATTCAAATATTATCCCGCAGTCATGGACCCAGAACCTCGCGTAGTCCACACTACTCAATATGATGAAGATACCGCACTTCGACAAACACCAGGAAGTGAATGCATGTGTTAAATTGATGTTGTCCTGCTACCACGGAGGATACTTATGGTTGAATCGCCACATCACTGTGGATTTGACCTTGATCAATCGAATCAAAGGGCTTAGTATGCAAGGCCCTGACCCGCAGGAATTTTGCCTTGGAAATAGCTCAGACCAAGCATTAGCACAGAGGATCAAAGAGACTTATAACGATGTCGAGAAGGGCATGTGAGGCTACAAGGTAGCCTCTATCCAGAGCAACATAGTGCACTTTGCATGCCAGCTAATCGCAAGCAAGATAGTTTGCAAGAACCGGCCCACCCAAGTGATTGGATTCATCGTTGACCTCGTAGGGAAGTGGGCAGAAGGAATTCAAATGAATTGGGAACAGTACCTTGTAAACTAGCTAGAGCTTGAATGCAGGGAAGCTCAAGACCAAGGATATGAGTTCCACTTCAGCTGGCTTCTCATACTGATCACATTCATTTCATGGGAGATGTCGGAAGGTGCGACCTTCTCGGATATCGATCCCTTTGAACCATTGGCCAAGAAGTTTAGTACCCTGTGGTACTCGAATGATATGAAAAAGAAATGGTAGTCAAATGTTGTCTTCCACACTTACTACAACCAGTTGAAAGTAGCCATCCAGTCTAAGCCTCGTATGACCCCGAATACCCTCCACAGGTTTTGTCCCCTAATGAATTTCAGCATGGACCATCACTTCATTTATATAACAACATGTGCAGATGACCATAAGAAACAATTCCAGTCCTATTACAAGCTTACAGAGGAAGATTTATAAGAAATCACCAAGGAATGGTTGGTGAACCTCCTTATCCCAACCAACCCTGCGGAGTTGTCCGATGTAGACAGTCTGGAAGTTGCGCAGGATACACATGGACCTAATAAAAAGAAGTCTAAAGAAGTTCAGGATGTAGACAACACATCCGTGAAGACTGCGTCTATGTCACTAGAGCAAGGAGGTGCTGGAAAAGAGATGGGAAAGGAAACATCGCATAAGGACGAGGAGGACCCCTCGAAGAAAATAAAGGTGTCCCCCTAGAATCCTTTGTCCAGAAAGAAAATGAAAGCAACCAAGACCAAGTTTGAGACTTTCCTCACCCTGGATGACTTTAACTTCATCATCACTGCATTGAACGACGCTTCGCTAGAGATTGCAGAGAAGTAGGAATCCAAGCAGGAGGCGATGTACAGTTGGATCGAGATAGAGCTCCAAGGAGTGCAACAAGAACTTCAGTGGAGGCGCATGGTCTCCACTCTTCCCCTGTCAGTAGGAACACCAGAAGAAGGAGATGAGCCAGCTCAACTCCACCGAATCACGGATTCAGTCAAGGAACGTCTTCGAAAAGCACAAGATGAAGCAAAGCAAGCCATCCAAGCTCTGACACAAGTACATGTAGTAATTGAAGAACAATGCAGTGTTGCAGAACAAGAAAAGAGTGTTCTCCAAGCAAAATGGAATGACGAGAAAGCACAACTATAGCAAGGAAAGGAACAGTTGTCGGTGGAGAAACTGGAGGTAAAAGAAGCGGTCAACATAGCACTTTGCTTTGTGACATTCATTGAGGTATAGACCGAAGAAAGAATCCCACAGTAGGTGGCATAGCTCAAAGACGTGATCCAGAAGCTACAACAACACATTGCAAATCTAGAGCTCCACGTTGTCCCTGAAACTCCATAGAAGGTAATAGACCTAAGGGAAGAAACTGACCACAACGCAGTTGGTAGATTAAAATCTCTTTCCTTGGAATGAAAGCAACGAAGTAACAGGAGTGACCAGACTTACGAGAACATCACGGAGAATCCATAGTTACATGCATTGGAGTCGTAGTTCCAAGAAGCAAAGAAGCACGTTGATACGTTACAGGCATACCTGAAGGCCTTAACACCAGTTGAAATAATGAAGAGGTTTCAATAAAAACGCACGGCCCAACAACATATCCACACGATTCAATGTAAAGTGATGGAAGTCTCTCAATGACTTCAACCAGTGCAAGAAAAGGCATGCCAACTGTTTACCGAAGTTGAAAGCCAAGGATCCGAGCTAGAACAGGTCAACATCACAACAGAACAATGCCTAGAAGGGCCAGTGAATGACGCAGTGATCCAGGAGTTCATTGAGAAAGAGGTCGTAGCATTGCAGCAGGTCTAAGCCATTCGAGCCAAGATCGAGGCGTTCAAGGCAGAATTGATCAGACCAGAGTGACTCGGGATGAGTCACAGGTGAGTGTTGGGGGCCTGTTGGCCCTTGACCAAGTTTTGGGATAATCTTGGTCATATTTGACCATTTTTGGGACTTCGACAGCCTATCGAAGATGGAGCACCAGACGAAGTGAATCTTGCAGAATATCGACCCACTTTTGGGTCCCTTTTTGGGTTTTGGGAATATGTAATGGGAAAGGGATGTTGGCCCGTGGGTTTACCCACAGTTAGGCCGTGTTTTTATGTATAAATAAAAGGATAGGAAAGAAATTAGTAGTAGTCGAATATTGTATCTATGTGATATAGGCTAAGTGCCAAGAAGGGATCTGTGTGATCAAAGGTTTTGTGCATTTTGTATAGACTTGCAAAGCTTAGCGCAAGTCCTTGTGTGAAGATATAGAAGGCTTTGTGCTGTAAGGCAAGGAAGAAGGATATAGTGAGCTGCGTAGATATTTTGTCCTATGCGGAGTAAGGGTTTCTAAGGCTCTATGCTTATAACCGATTGGCCGACAATAATAAAGAAGAGTTGGTGGACGTAGCCCCAGGGTGGGGGTGAACCATGTAAATATGGTGTTGTCTTCTTTGTGCCTTGTTCTGATGTGATTATTTGCTAAGTTCTTTGAGATGAGTAGATAGATCTGATATGTATGCTTATGTTCAATGCTTATGGTGCATAGAATGTTAGATATGATCCATGTGTATATGCTAAGTGCTTGATCAGTTAGATCTGAATAACATGTTGATGCTAAGTGCTTGAATATTCTAGTTTATCGTGAATGCTACGAAGCTCTGTTATACCAGTGAAGTGGTTACTGATTGCATAATAAAGAACCAACAATGCTAAGTTCTATATTAAGAGTTATAATCACAAATTTCTATCCCAGCTAAGGTTGCAGACACTTGAGTCTTGCAACCAACCCTACCTCTACCTTGGGTGAGACTTCATCTTCTTCGCAAGTGTTGCTGAAAGGGCCGGTAGTTAGGGTTTTGTTGGTGCGTTGTCGCAGCGTTGAAACTCGGGTCTGCCCCTGTGCCAACAGTACCCTGGGGGTCAATTTCAAATACCCCAACCAATTACCATACCTACGTAGCCATAATATACACACCTACAACCAGATTTTGGAAAAGTTTTACAAGTTGAATGTATTGTAAGTGGATTCAGAGACTCGCCCCAATTATGGGTACACCAACATCGTTTTTAGCATGAAGAAAACTATTTTCCAGTAATTCAAAATACCCAATAAAGGGTGGGCCCAACAGAAAACCCTAAAACAACTAAATGTTGGCCCTTTTAAACCTTGAAACCCTATATTATGCTCATTTTTTATTTTTAGTTTTGTTGTGAGAGACAAGGGACCAACGTAAACAAGATATAAGTTCAGTTTATTAATATCCAACAAATGATCAAAAAATAGTCCCATTCTTGCCCCTTTTTCTGCTAAGCGTGTTCATAGTTGGGATGTGTACATTTGTACATATTTCCATTGTTCCTGTTCCGAGCCAGGGAGGGAGACATACATAGATAGAGGAATGTTCGGACTCCACACTACCATAAACCATAGATATAGTGACCTCGAGATCTACAAGTATTGGGAGTGAGTTGAAGTGGGACGAGAAAATACCATTGATCGGGCAACTGAACAAAACAATGATGATCTAGGAATCATTAGAAACTCTACCGTTCATGAAGAACATATTAAAAATGAAAATAAACTACATCATGCCAACGTAACAAGCCTAATGAGACAACGTATCATAACTATATTCTTAAAAATTAAATGCAATGACACTACCACATAATATCCATATATTAAATATGAAATATTAATTTTAAATCCAACCCACTAATTCAAACTTCTGACATTTGTATCATGAACTCATTTTGGAGGTTGACATTTCTATTTATAACCTATTTTGATTCTAACGAGAGAAAACATGCGGTGAGAACCCAAGCAGTTGCTCATACTTGTATGCAAGTGTCCGGTGAGAGAAACCACGTGGTGATGGCGCATGCAGGTGATGAGATTGGAATCTATATACCTGAATCACAGCCACCTGCAAGACGCCCAGATGGAGGACTTAGCCTCTCAATATTGTCATCTAATTTTGGCACTCAAAGGATTTCAAGCAGGGGCATTTTTTTTTTGTTTCGAATGGCAGATTCCTCGAGAGGATTCAAACAATGTCCCAGGGCTGGCAGAGGATCTGTGGGAGTATGTTGGTTCAAGACATGGGGGAAATTGGGTCCTAGGTAACAATAGTGGTAGGGTTTGGGTAAGTCAATAATGAAGGAGAGTAGCAGATATATCAACAATCTTCCCTTATTGTTATGTCGGTACAGGGAATGCAACAACGACTTTGTGGTCAGGTCAACAAGTATGGTCTCTGACTAATATTTAGCTTGGAGAACAATTAGGTGAACTTTGGAGGAAAGGCCCAATATGTACAATGGGCTCGATATTCTAGACATAATCTCAACTCTGAGGATGATTTCTTTACTAATCCCTTTGTTCACCCAATCTTCTTGTACAACCATCCATATGCAAAATGAATAAGTCTAATATACCACCGGTCATGGTCGACTTCTTATTCATGTGACCATAAGCTAATATAAGTAACCACAGATTGAGTCACAAGGATAAGGGATGAAGAGAAGACAGGAAAGGAAGCAGAGCAAGCATACTCATTATATGTGTACATTTCTTTCGTTGTATATATACACATACATAGACCAATTTGTATATAATAGATATACACACAAAAAAACTAATGAAATATTCATTCAAGAATGCATTTTCCTGCAGACTGTATTAACTAGAGTGAATAACATTACTCTATTATCCTACAAAGATGACCCTACAATATTTTCTCGGGAGCTCGTGAATAAACCTCGTTGTGAAAGTGACCCTCCGGGGAGGAACATCCAGGTCAAATAACAACTTTTCTCTTTGAGTAAAAACTAGAAAATGGAAAACAAATGTAATCAGGGATTCAATGAAGGATTATTTGTTTTAAGATCTCGTTTTAATGATTGAACATCACAGTTAGTATCTCTTCTAGGTTCCTAGTTTGGTGGGTTTCTGTTAATAATTTCCTTTTCTAGTAATTAATTATTTTGATAATGTTTGTGTGCAACTGTTATGAGTAAAAATGGTAGTTCTTTAGCTGTGATGAGAAAACATGAATGGATAGAGGAGATGGATATCCATGTCAAATCCATTGATGGAAACCATCTTCTGGAGGCTAGGTTGGAAGGATTTTATGGGGAGTCCAAAAGAGAGAAAAATCCAGGCTTATTTGTGGGGACAAATTTCATCACAAATAACCAAATCGCAGGACTTGATTTTGAAACTATTCATCCTTATCCTGACATTTGGTAAATCTCTATCTTACCCCAACACACACACACACACACACACACACACACACACATATATTGGAAATCTTTTCCATCGATATGATCGCCAAATTGATATTATTGAAAATCTAATTTATTCGTTGGTTGTTTTCCAGAGGAGGTGGGTATGATCACCAAATTGATATCATTGAAAACTTATTTGTTAGTTGTTTTCCATTGTTCTACCCACACTGCATTTTGCAGGGTTGTAACTTGGATAGAACTACAAGAAACAACTCCTTTAGCAACCAACTCATTCAACAACTCCATAGCCCGATTCTCCTTGCCTTCATAGGCTATACCCTTAACAAATGTGATGTAAGTAGTTTCATTGGGTTTACAACCGTTTTCCACCATATTACCCAAGACGTCAATATCCATATGTGTCGTGTGTGCCTTACATGAGCCAAGAATCAAGGCATTGTAAGTTTCCACATTAGGCTTATATAATTTATTTTCCATAAAACCCAACAACTCCAGTGCATCGTCCACCATTCCTTCTCTGCAGAGACCCTCTACCGTTATTGCATAAGTACTAGCATCAGAAGTAAGGCCTTTCCTGATCAATGCATCAATAACCTCAAATTCCTTCTTTAAATGTCCATTCTTTGAGATCCATTCAAGCACTGTATTGTAAGCTAAGAGTAAAGGCAAAGGACCCTCATCTCCTAGATTGTTAAGGATATCTACAACTTGGTCCACCTTCCCATCCTTGCATAGAGTTGTTGTCAAAGTACCATAGGTGACCATGTCAGGGAAACAACCTTTGGAAACCATCTCATATACACACTCAATTTCATCATCCATATTTCCCTCTTTACAAAACCTATTGATTATTGTATGGTAGGACAATAAATTGGGTTTACACCCCTTTACCACCATCTCCTACAAAACATTGATTGCCTCAATCAAGTACCCTTCTTGGAAAAGGAAATTGATGAAGATGTTGTACGTGACAATGTTAGTAGAACATCTTCTCTGTCCCATGTCAGATAAGAGTTGTTTTGCATCCTCCCATCTCCTGGCATTACATAGATCCTTCAAAAGAGTGTTGTGACTAATCACATTGGGATGACACCTCTTTGATGGCATATCATTAATAAATGATATTGCTTCATCCAATCTACTTTCTTTAGAGAACCCATTGATCAGAATGTTGTATGTCACCACATTAGGAACACAAACCATATTTTCCATCTCATCCAAGTGTCGCATCGCCTCATCCACTCCGCCATCCTTACATGTTGCTTCCACTAATGTATTATAAGTAATAAAATTAGGTAGAAAATTCTGTAACTGTTGATTGAGAATCTCCAAAGCGAGGACCAATTTTCCTTGATGGAAGAGACCTCTCAACACTGTATTATATGTAACTACGTCAGGGAGGCACCCATTCACCTGCATCTCATTAAAATACTGCATTTCAGGTTCCATCTGGACCTTTTTTCTTAACCCATTAATTAATACATTATATGTTATAAGATCTGGAACAAGCCCATATATAACCAACATATCCAATACCTTGCTAGCTTTATTTGTTCTGCCCACTCTGCATAGGGAAACAATAAGTTTTTTGCAAGTTATAACATTGGGAATGTGATTCTTTTCCACCATTTGATCAAGAATATTAAAATCTTATGCCAGTCTACCTGATTTACACAATCTGCATAGCAGTTTATTGTTAGATGCTTCTTCTAATTCCAAATCGCCTAACAAATTATTTGTGGGGACAAAATCCTCTAGTGAAGAGACTTGGGGGAGGAGAATTCCGATTGTTTGGTATTTATGGGATGATAAGCCCGTGGAGGAGTGCATTTATTTCGATTCTCCAAATCGATTTGTCTCTGAATGTTGGGATTCCATGAGAGTCTCATTCGATTTTTTGATTTTGGGATTTGTGGGGAATGATCTTCTCTCATTCTGGATGTGGGAAACAAGGCTACTTATACTTCTGCACCTACACCTACAAACTCTGTAGTTATTTATTATTCCATTTGTACAGTAACTAAACGAGAGAAACCCAATACAACTGACATAAGCAGTTTTGTAGGACGTTTGTTGAGGGAAACAAGGAAGTAACAAAGAAGAAAAGTATGAGGTGAGATGTTGATGAGCTACCATTTTTTATTTATTTAAACTTGCAGAAATAGTGATGGTTTTGGTTTGATTTACTCTATTCCAAAAATACACAAAATCAGTAGAGGAGTGGGCATCTGTAACACAAAATGCAAGGCATGGATTTGGATTTGGGTTGATTAATTTTGAACTTTACATTGCGATAATGAAATATTGTGATTCTTACCAACATTAAACAAAAATAAATCGTATGTATAACGTACTGCCATTGTAAATGAAAATATTACAATGGAAAATAGTTGGAGAACGATACTAGTCAATCCATGTAGATGGAGGGAAATTCACTCCATAAATAGAAGACAAAGATTTTATGGGACAAAAAGGGGTGTCAGTCGGCTGGAACTCACCTTAATCTGACCAACTGAGGAACCAACTCTTTCTTCCTTCCGTAGTATTAGATCCACTACTATGTCAAAGCAGTCCATTGTAGCTGCTGGAGTAATTTGAATGTTGAGCCTTCTTGTGAAGGAAGTGTTGTATAGGTTATGGAGAAGGTATTCTACAGAGTGGTGTAGGAAGTGGAGACAGAGGCAAGGAACAATGGTGCATACTCTAGCTCAAAAGGCCATCTTATGAAGCGGAAATGTCTAAGCAGTGGAGGGAAAGAATAGTGGTGTCGGCTA
The DNA here is from genome assembly GCA_010110895.2 of Picea sitchensis. Classification (NCBI taxonomy): domain Eukaryota; kingdom Viridiplantae; phylum Streptophyta; class Pinopsida; order Pinales; family Pinaceae; genus Picea; species Picea sitchensis. The sequence continues at coordinate 38,100 of SNQJ01S0006307.1, read as the reverse complement.
AAGCTTGAAAGGCCATCTTATGAAGCGGCAATGTCTAGGGGGTAGAGGGAAGGAACAATGGCGTCGACTGAAGCTTGAAAGGCCATCATATGAAGCGACGAATGTCATGGCGGTGGAGCTAGGATGGAAGCATTTGTTAGAATAGACCCTAACATTCAAATGCAGTATCAATGCAAGTGTTAATGTGCAGTGACAAAGAAGGAAACTTAGGATATAATGAAGACATTGCATCATCTTAGTTGTAAGATGAATGAAAAATAAATATGTAAAAGAAATGAATTCCCGGGAAGACAAAAGTTTTCAATAAGACTTAGAATGTATGGTCCAAAGTTTGCAATAAGACTTAGAATGTGAAATAAGAGGAGGGGGTGAATCAGTATGAACACTTTTATCACTTTTAATCACTTTCAATCACAATGTATAAACAAAGCATATAAAAATTAACTTGATCAGTTACCATTCAACATTTTATCATCTATGTTTAGTATATCATCAACATTATAAATTAGAAATGCATGATAAAATAATCACATATACACAATACACCAATATTTACGTGGAAACCTAATGCGAGAGAAAACCACATAATTATTTTCTTATATGACAGAAGAAATACATTCATAGGAAGAACCAACTTCCCAATTTTCCATATCCAACTGGAAGGAGGCTCCAACCTGAAGGAAGCTCCAACTCCCTGATTTACTAGCTACAACTTGAAGGAGTCTCCAATGCTCTATTTTATAGGCTCTGACTTGAAGGAAGCTCCAACTCCCTGATTCTCCGACACCAACTGGAAGGAGGATACAACCTACCTTCCTTTCCCCATCCAACCACCCTAAAATATAAATGTGGACCAACCTGTCACTACCACAACCACCTCCATTGTCAACCTGTCACTACCACTGATATTGAACCATAAACCTGTCACTGTTACTGATATTGAACCATCAACCATATACACTCACAACTGCATGCAATTCATTCCACAATCACCAATATCATATCTCAAATCATATGCCCAACATCACCACATCATGCCTCTAGTAATGTACCAAACATGTACCAATATCACCAACAAGTGCCTCTAACAATGCACTATATCATCACCAAGATATAACCTTCAAAACATGTATATAGACATACCTTTAATCCCGTAGAAACCTTGTTGCATCATCATTCCTTTCTTCAACCTATAACAAACATCCCCTTTACTTTATCTCATCCTTACTACCTCATATTCACATTTCTATTTTTGTAGTTGTGCACCTTTCTATTCTTGCAATGCGTTTCTGTTCATGTTTTTGTTTCTGCAGTCGCTCTCCTTTTGGTTCCTATTTTTGTTTCTGCAGTCGCGCACCTTTCTGTTCATACAATGTGTTTATGTTCTTGTTTTTGTTTTTGCACTCGCTCACCTTTCTGTTCTTGTTTATATTTTTGCGGTCACTCACCTTTTTGTTCCTGCAATTCATTTTTGTTCATGTTTATGTTTTTGTTTCTGAAGTCGCTCGCCTTTCTATTCCTATTTCTCCACTGAACTTTGCAACTCTTCTACACTCCTGAATAAGGATCTCATGAAGAGTATATATCCTTTTCAATTGATCGTTTTCCTAATTTAGGGCCAACTCATAATTTCTTGTTATAAGCACTTTACCCTTAATTAATGACATGAAACTAACATGCAACTTGTTAACTTCTTGTTACAACTACTTCACCTTTCATTAATGACTTACAACTGGCATGCAACTTGTTAACTTCTTGTTACAACTACTTAACCCATAATTAATTTCTTGTTGAAACAACTTTACCCTTAATTAATTTCTTGTTCCAACCACTTTGACTGGTCAAACTTCTTGATGACCTTTTAGGGGCTTCTAGAATAATTAACTTCTTGTTGACCTTCTAGGGGCTTCTAGATTATTCTTGAGGGTCTTCCAACTTCACAGAGACATATCTCCTCAATCGTGAGGAACTACATGGTGTACCATATATCACCAGAAATGGCATGACGTGTACTATCCATCTATGATAGTCTTACCTAGAAGTACACTAGCATTCATGTCTTTATTCCTCGATCAACTTCGAGTTCCATGGCCATACCTTCAAGGCTACCAAAATTATTCAAGTGCATCCAACACAACTGTTGATATCAACTGACACCAATGACAAGTAACTCACCATGAATATCAATCATAATCTACTGTCCAACGATCTCATCCACATCTTTGGGGCTTCCAAACTACTCCATGAGTTGACATCAATCTTTAAGTGTTGACATCAATGAAAACCAACTTTCCAACATTGCACTACAAATGGGTCATGGGGCCTTAACTATGCTCAAACAAAGAAAACAAGTGCCTTGGTATGTTTTTTGAATATTTTTTTATCAATATCCTTGAATGTGTCCTTGAACTAACATACAAGTGCTTTATATGGGTTATTTGTGTGATTTCAAGTGGGATATGGGCACCATGAGTAGGTTTTATGCACATAAATGGTTCTTAAGGTCTGACCAATGTTAAGACGGTAAAACAAGGCCCATAAGCCTTGAAAAATTCTTCTTAAAATCAAGCACTATGAAAAGAAACATGGAACCACACTTCAATAGGGGGACTTTATATTTTGAGTTGGATATAGACACCATTAAGAGGTTTTGTGCACCAGGGATAGGTTATGGGGCCTTAACTAATGTCAAATAATAAAAGTTGTCTTAGGATCTTATTGAAGCTTCTTGAGCTCAATAACATTAAACAAGTCCTTGAACCAACATACATGAACTTTATAGGGGTCTTTGGCATCCGAGTGGGATATGAATTGCATGAGTAGGTTTTGTGCACTTGAAATGGTCTCGAGGCGTAAACTTGGTTAGATGAGAAATAATGACCTTAAGCCCTAATTAAATCTTCTGAGGCTTAAGCACCATGAAAATGTTTATGCCATTATTATAGTTCTTTGCATTTCAATAGATAATAACAACATAAGAACAAGATCACTGAGAAACACACATTCACAAGAGACACAACATTTATCCTGGGAAACCCTTTAGGGGAAGAAAACCCAACAAAAACTTCCTTATCATAAATTTCCAATACAATGTCAAGAGATAACTCAAACCAATATAGATAGTCCTCTCCAAAAGATGTGCCACTCTTATTCTCCTCTCTCCAACTGGTAATTGCAACTTGCCTCTTAAGAAAATGAGCAAGTTAATGACCCAAGTGAGTTGTGTTAAAAGTGAGAGCTAGCCTCCCTATATATACAATCTTGACACATGTGAAAGGGTTTTTCAGGTGCGACCTCTCATCACGGGTGGGTAAACCCACCTTTAATTTAATTATGGTCTCAATAATAATTGTTGGGGCGAATTCTTAATGCATAATACAATTATTAGATGACCAATAAAAGGGGATTTGGTCTATACAATTGCGACATGGTGAAATCACAATGGGGATTAATCCTATGAATAAAATAACAATAATAATAAGAATACTCTTTGCATTTACATTATTTTAACACTCCCCCTTAACAAGAAGGGTATTCTTCAATAGCATCCGGCGAGAGAGAGGTGCGCATCATTAGTGGCATCGGGAGGATAGTATCGTCAATAACATCTTGGAACATTGACTGACAAATTACGAGTCATCGAAGTTTTTCTTCATCGGCGACATCATCATTCGAAAGAGATACCTCATCATCTGCATCAATATGTCGATAAAATGATACCTCATCACAACACTAGTGGCACATCATGGTACTACACTAGCTCAATGTCACGGTGATAAGGCATTGCTTCGATTAATGATCACATCTTGCTTCGATCTAACAACTGAATTCGGAAGCGGTATATATGTAATAAATCTTGCTAGATCTAACAAGCAGGTCGAGGAAGCAGGAACACATCAACATCTGGCTTTATGTCGCTGGGAGTCGAAGTGAGGAATATCTTAACTGCGATCCACAATAGCTAGGTCGGAAGAAGAATCACCACATCACATCTCACTGCGATCTATTAGCGAGGGTTAGAGAGGAATCATCATCATCTTTCTTTCGTCTAACAACGAGGTCCGGGAAGCGAGGAATCATCTTGCTTCGTCCCAACAACTAGTTGGAAGCAAGGAAGTCATCTTGCTTCGATGCAACAACTAGATTAGGAAGCAGGAATCACATAGCGTCTTGCTTTTCGTCTAACGGCAAGGTCGAAGCGATGAATCATCTTACTTTGCGTCTAGCGAGGTCATAAGCAAGGAACACCTGTCGTAGCATGTCTAACGGCGAGGTCGAAGAAAGGAACACATAGTGTCATGCTTTATGTCTATGGCCAGTGCGAAGCAATGACTCATCTTGCTTCGTCTAACGGCGGATTCCCGAAGCAAGGAACCTGCAGTGTCATGCTTTACATCTAACGGCGGGTCAGAAGCAATGACTCGTCTTGCTTTACGTCTAACAGTGAGTCAAAAGCAAGGAATATGTATACTCCTCCTTTCAGGGAGGGTCCTTCGGGACTATACCAAGATTATCTTGAGCGATGTTCAAACTTTACCACCGAGATAGAGTTTGGTCATCCCACATCAACAACTGTTCATCACTTGCTAATGTCTTGGAGCCAAGGCTCTCTCTATACCATATCCCGCGGATGAAGGCGTGAGTGGATCTCTATGTGCTTCGACTTGTGGAAGTGGAATACAGGGATTCTTGTCATCTTTATCTCGACTCACGGTTGTCACATAGAATCATGATTTCTCTCATCTCCAAGTCAAATAGGCGGTCAACAACTTTCAAAGCCAAATAGCTTCACAACTAGTAGGAGCATGTGACAATGTACTACGCTTCGGCTGTGTTGAGAGAGAGAAATCTTGGATTGCTTCCTACTCTTCCCATGAATCATAGCGATCCCAAACTAAAACAACATCGGAAGTGCTTCTTGTCGTAGCGCTTCTGCTTGTCTTCATCAGTATATTCACTCAATGTAAAGTTATGATCTCCATTTATAGGTAAGACCATAATCCATTGTACCTTTAAGGTACCTCATCACATGTTTTGCCAGCCACTAGGTGAACGTAATGCAGGCTCTACTAAAGCTGACTCAAGGTGTTCCTTGCCAAAACAAATGTCGGTCTAGTGTTCATCGGGTACATCGATGATCAGCGCCGTCTTTATGCAATGCGATGTAGCATCTATCAAGTCACGGCCAGAGAGAGAGTATTGACCAGCGGCTTAAACGGCTTCCATGGGTGTATTCATGGGCTTACATTCCTGCATGTCGAGATCTCTTTAAGATTTTTGGCCAGGTGTACTTCCCGCTTGGTTAAGGAAGATCGCTACTACGGACTCTGCCATACCTCAAGAACTAAGTAATGCATTAGGCCAAGGTATTTAATTTCAAATTATCGTCAAGTCTCTTTTACATTCAATGATAATCTTTTCTTCTCCGGTTAAGAAAAAGTCATCCACATCTGGTAGCCAATAATGCTTGGTTCATTGTCCATAATTTTGAAGTGAGATTTTGAGTGCAACTTTACTCTTGGTAAAGCTAATACTTCGTCAAGAAAGCGTCTATGTATACCAAGATCTGACTTGCTGAAATCCATTATGGGATTTCTTCAATCGGTGATTATGAGACTTCTGTCTTCAACCTCAAATCCTTGGGGTTGCTCTATATACACTTCCTCTTCGATAACACACCATTGGAAATTTTGTCTTCCGCGTCCATCACGATTACCTTCATTTCATCTTGGCTGCAAGAGCTATAATTTTTTCTGATAGAAGTGTATCTGGATTTAGGAGAAAATGTCTCTTCATAGTTGATGCCTTCCTTTTGGGAAAAGCCTGACGACAAATCTTGCTTTATATTTCTCAATACTTCCATCAGTGATATGTTTTATTTTGAAGAGCCATTTTGATGATACCACATCATGCAGTGCAGGAACTATTTCCATACATCATTCTTTATTAATGAATTGGTATTATTCCTCTGTCATGGCACTTCCTTACATTCCTTCTTTGAATGGCTTCTTCAAAGCATGTAGGTTCTTCATCAGTAGATTTCACATCAAAGCCGTTATGGCGGAGAATGGCTTTGGTCTTTTTCCACCTGTCTAAGTGGTTCCTTCGGGAACCACCATACTTCTCTCCATCTTGTATAGCTCTTGCTAAGCGGGATTTCTTTTATGGAGAGGTCATATGAGAGGTTCTTGAACTACGTTATATCATGATCTTCGAGGTCTCCTCATCAGTACAACTTCCGCTACGAGGTTCCTACGATTTTGGGAACTTCCCTCCGCGGTCTGTAATCATGGGATTTTCGAGGTTCACTCTTCATATATATCTTCAAAGTTGGCATATTCTTGATTTCATAAGTGTTGCTTCTTCATCAAGGTCCGTCCCTTTTGATCTCAATATGGAGGTGACTGATGTGGAGTCCCCGAAGTCCTTGGAGACCTCACGGTATCCCACAAATATTCCTTCTTTAAAGGAGGGTTCCAACTTGTTTCTTTCTCTTTCAGTATATGAATAAACACTAGACAACCAAATATTTTGAATGGATTACCTCTGGCTTCTTTACAGTGAACATCTCTTCATTGTGCTGAGCCCAAATTGTGCTGTATGGGATGTCGGTTCTGCACGCAAACAAGCGTCATTGTTGCTTATGCCCATAATCACATAGGAAGATTTTGATCGTGGATCATAGTTTTCACAGCTTCTGGTATGGTTTTTTTCTTCCATTCAGTTACACCCGTTTTGTTGGGGATCTTGATCCCAACATCTTCATAGAAGTTCACAAGAGATCTTCGAGGTATGTTCTCCTCCATTATTTGACGCTGAGTATCTTAATCTTCCTTACGAAGGGTTCTCTTATCAAGGCATTCAATTCCTTGATCTTGTTGAACACTTCAAATATACCAGGTCTTATTAGAATAGTCATTAATGAATGATACATAGTATACATACCTATTAATGGAGGATGATGGCATTGGGCCACATACATCCGAGAATGAATGAGTTCTAGGACTCATACGTCTTGTTGTCCCTCTTCGGAAAAGCGTTCTTGATATGTTCTTCCTTGTGCACATCCATTGCATCGCCTTCATGATCACCTTTGGTTAGAGTAAACACAATGACTTTGCCTTAATAATATGGTACTGTAGTTTATTTGAGCTAATCTTCTAGAGTTCGAATGGATTCTTCAATAGTGTGGGTCATGGCGGCTTACATTATTCCACCTTCTTTTCTTCCACTAATGATTGCTTCATTTATGATCTCTCCTTTGCTTGCGTTTCCTTACGCAACCTTGGTTGCAACATAGTGACTTTGAACTAGAGTCAGCAAAACAACAAAAAAGAAGAATAATATCCTTCTTGATAATATAAAGCAGCACAAACTATCATCACGGTAGCTCCTTTAGAACTATTACTTATAATTTATCAAAAATTAAAGGTAAGGAATACAATCAGAAATGAGGTCAACACTCTCATGGTGTTGTGACAAAGCATTCTTGTGGCAGCACGGAACTAACACACAGCTGCTCCCTAGAGGAGGTGTTGATCACATATCGAGCCAAAATAACATCTATATTCCTCCTGTAAAGTATAATGCTTCGACAATTAGCATCTCAACTAAATTCATCATCTTTTCATGTGTACCTTTGAATCTTGTTAAATCAAACACGGAGCCTTGTCCTCAAGAGTGGTGCTTTCTTCGGTCCTTCGCTCAAGTGGCGAGTGCTTTCTTCAACCTATCTCTTGTACTAAGATAATACGCTAACATGACAAAAGGTTAGGTTAGAAGATGGCTCTATGATCAACTTTTATTCTTCTAATAATTTGATCATAGCTTCAACGTCTGGCAGATGGAATAATTCCATAACAAATAGATGTATATTAGAATAATCACACACGGGTTGCATCATTCCTCTAAATATGTTCGATCTTGAATCCCTTACGGATCTATGTCAAGAGATCCTTCTCCTGCAAATACTCTTTGGGTTTTAACCATTTAAACATATGTAGTATATACCTCATTAGCATTTGGGTAGTGAAACATCCCTAGCAGTAGCAGCGGTAATCATTCTGAGCTCTTGAGAAAATTTCAGGGGTGATTGCAACTAGTTCCATGGCTACTGGCTATGCTTCTGTGCAACTTAGGTTTTATGAAACCTAATTTTCAAGCACTGGTTGCTGAAATTGCTATTATAGGGAATAGATAATGGTGAGGCGGTATGCTAGTGTGATGGGAATTTGAAAATCTAACTTTTTAACCCCTCAAAACTTGATCATAGGATTTAAGTTGATGTACGGTTTTCTGTTATACGGTACTTTGGTACTTCGGGTATACGGTACTTCTGGTACTTGCTGAAACTAGGGTTTCACTTTCGGAAGATCTAGCCACTAAAATGTGTGAAGGTGCCAAATGAGAATCCTTGGGGAGGCGCCCAACTTTCACAGGTGGTTTTAGGGCTTAAAATATTCACTTTGCAAAACCCTAATTTTTAGATGCGATAATGATGACGTTTTTCCTCTTGTGAAATATGCTTCCTTGAGGTTGGCTCTAAAACCATGTGTTAATGTTTTCCATTATTATAGTTATTTGCATTTCAATAGATAATAACAACATAAAAGAGCAGATCGAGAAATGCGACTACAGGGCTGAGACATCTGGGGAAACCCTCTGGGGAAAACCCAACAAAACTTCCTTGGCATAAATTGCCAATGCAATGTCAAGAGATAACTCAAAATAGCTAAATGGTCCTCTCCAAAAGATGGGCCACTATTATTCTCCTCTCTCAAGCTGGTAATTCGCGGCTTGCCTCTTAAGAAAATGAGCAAGTGAGTTGTGTGTTAAAGTGAGGCACTAGCCTCCCTATATATCTAAAAGGCCGACATATTGGTGAAGAAAGGGTTTCCTTTGGCGGGGCGACCTCTCATCACGGGTGGGTAAACCCACCTTTAATTTGATTCTAGGTCTCGATATGCATTTGTTGGGGCCGACTTCTTGTCACATATGCAATTGTCCGATGACCAATTTGCAAAAGGGGGATTTGGTCCTAATACAATTCTCGACATGATTGATATCCGCAAAAGGGGATTTGGTCCTAATACAATTACCGACATGATTAATCCACAATGGGGATTAATCTTATGAATAAAATAACAATAATAATAAGAATACTCTTTGCAGTTACATTATTTTAACAATAGACACCATTAAGAGGTTTTGTGCACCATGGATAGGTTATGGGGACTTAACTAATGTCAAATAATAAAAATCGTCTTAGGATCTTATTGAAGCTTCTTGAGCTCAATAACATTAAACAAGTCCTTGAACCAACATACATGAACTTTATAGGGGTCTTTGGCATCCGAGTGGGATATGAATTCCACGAGTAGGTTTTGTGCACTTGAAATGGTCTCAAGGCGTAAACTTGGTTAGATGAGAAATAATGACCTTAAGCCCTAATTAAACCTTCTAAGGCTCAAGCACCATGAAAATCACCTAGAAACCATGACATGAGCCCTCTCTCGAGAATATTTAGTATCCAAGCTGAATATGGGTACCATACAAGGTATTGATCATCATGGATGGATCGAAGGTCCTTAACCATAGGATAAATTTCTATAGAGGAGTCCTCCAATAACTATATACAACCTATGTATGGTATCATTCACCTCCAAGTAGGCTATGAGGTCCATGAGTAGGTTAGTTATGAAAAATGATGGGTCTCATGATCTAACCAAGATTAGTGGAGGACAAAAAGGGCCTTGTACCCTAAATAAGTCTTCTCGTGCTCAATTTTCATGAAAAGCACCCACAACCCACAAAACATCCCTCTCCTAGGAATCTTTTGACTATGACTGGTTTAATAGCGTATATTATGATGTTTTCAGTAAGATTGGTCAGTCTTTGGGTCCTCACAATGATCAGGGAAGGATAACAATGACCTTAGGAATGTAACAAAGCTTTACAAGATCAAGTGACGTGAAATATGCATTGAAACACAACATAGGACCTTTCTACTAAAGATTTGACCTCTAAGTAGGATATTGGCCTCATTCATTTGTTTTGGACAATGATTTAGGTTTAGGGGCCTTGACCATGATTAGAATGGAAAACAAGGGCTTTATGTAGGAAAATGAACCTTCTCGGCCTCAAGTGATATGAATAAGGTCTCCAACCATGACACATTCCCTCACTATGGATTCTTTCACCTCTAAGTGGTATTTTGGGCAACATTATGTGGTTTTCCACAAAGGGAACACATCTAGGGACCTAAAATATGTCCAAGAGAAGAAAATAGGCATCATGCCCTTAAATTAAGGTTTTAGTGATAAAGATTTTCTTTAGAAACTAATCAGGGTGAGGGATTTTTACATGGTTAATATGTTACGTAAAGATAATGCATGAACATTCATGTGAATTCAAAAAAAAAATAGACAAGATTGTCCGTTCATGTGAGTTCAAAAAAAAAATAGACAAGATTGTCTATTTTACCTTATTTGTTGAATGATTCGGTTACTTTGTTTTATCTTCGAAGTGACAAACCTAATGGTTTGGGATACATAAGAAAAACACATTCATTTTTCTAGCTCCTTGTCACTATCTTCATTTTTGGTGAGGCTTCTAGATATGGCCCACATATTCTTTGTTGATGAAACTACATACACGTATAGATATATGTATGTAGATTTCAAATATATATATAAAAAAAATATTGTTTTCTATTTTCTGTTCATTTTTATTTTTACATGTATCATAATTCTAAAATGCATAGGTATTTTGTTCTTTTCATAACTTTTTATTTCCTCTCCCATCTATCGAAACAAATTATATGGTACACAAGTTATCTTGTAGTTTCAAGATTTATTGACTGTATTAATTTAGAAAAAATATAAAAGTAACACTAAAATATATGAAAAAATAATGGTGCACAACAATTCACTATTATTTAAAACTATGCAAATTTGTTTCAATAAATTCCATCATTTTAGTACTAAAATAACATCTTAACATGAACATATGCATTATATATTATATTTTAAAGGGAAAATAGCATACCCCTATTATAAGAACATGTTTTTTTAGTTATAAAAATTTCCATAAATGAAAGTTATATATTCTAAAAGATATTTATATTTCCTACATTTTAGCTTTTAACAACATATTCTAATAAGTTATGCATGTACCTCAAACAATTTCTCCTCATCAAGAGATTATTATTTCTTAGAATTTCCATTGCCACTAATACATCATGAGAGGGAATCAATAACTTGCACCACCCCAAGTACAAGATAAATAATTAAAATCTATAAACTTACATTTAATTGTCCCTAGTTTGAGAATAAGGGTGGGATGAGGAAATAATAATTTATTTTTTAAGAAGGATTATGTGCAACAATCAATTAGTTGGTGGGTGCGAATATGTATTGGCTAGGGTGTGACATACGTGAAGGACAACAATGGATTGGTTTCAATGGGGAGAATGTTTAGGGAGATGAGGACATATATTAATGTATATATGAAAATTGTATTTGAGTAACTTTCATTTTCACCAATTGTCTATATTCAAACTTCCCAAGTTAGGTCGCTTATAACCATGGGGGTTCACTAATTATGAAATATTATACAATGTGGGTTCATATTATTGAGTTTAAAATTATAAAAAATGAAAGAAATATATTTCCTAACATACAAGCATTAAGGGGTGGTTTTAATATATTAGAAATATATAGATATTGTGGGTAGAGGGGAGGTGGGGGGCATTAGATTTAGGTATTGGGGATTAGGTGAAAAGGTTTAAAATTAGGTATCTGGGAGGGGAGGAGGAATTAATTGGTAGCTTCATACTAGATTGGTTTGCACCCTTCATGATCCATAATGCCATACCCATTCTCTTTATATTCTCTTCTTCCTATTTGTTGTTCAATGTTGAAAACTCTTTTTGTAAAATTGGAAGAAAAATATCTCAAATATATAGTATTTTATGCAATTTATCAAGAATTATAGGTATTTATATATTCCAAACTCTCCCATAGCAACCTACTACATGCATCTCTTATCAATATGGGACCCACAAAAATCTAGGATTTGACAAAGACATGAAAAATATACCTAGTGGAAGGACTCTATAATGAATCCTAATTGGGTATAACTAAATACAAGGTCATATGAATCTACACCTATATATTTTATAGTTTATTTTCCCCCACCCACTAAGGAATGTGCCGTAGACATTGATATATTGATTAATTGCAAGCCAACCTCTTTGCTACTAGTCTCTTTCATTGCTCGCTCCTCTAGGAAAGAGAAGAGGAGACATGATTGGGGAAACTTAGGCCTTTTTGAACTAATTGGATGATAAAAAAAAATTAATGTTTTTTATAATCCCCATTAATCTCCAATTTGTTTGTTGGTTAAATTAAAATAAGGAAGAAAAAAAGTAAAAAAATTGTAGTCCATCAATTTGCATAATCTTCATCAAAGGTTTATAAGAGTAGTGTCATGTCAACATACTAGGGGTATAAATAAAAATGGGTATTAAAATGTCATGAAAATGTATCAAGTGGGTGGGCGAGAAGGGGGTGTCAACAAAAGGATTTGGAAGATATTCATTAGTATCTAATAAAAGTAGGAATAACAATTAATACCAACAAATGCATGTGATATGGAAAAAATTCACTATTAAGTGAAACCCATGATGCTTTTAATATAGTCGTGATTGAGAAAAACCTAGTTATTGCATGGAGAGGCCAATTCCACATTCTGATATGGGGAAGATTGTAAAGTGGTCCTTTTTATGGATCAAATGGATAAATAAGCATTAAAAATACCTAATTTAGTATTGTAGTGCCTAAATTAAGTGAAATATTGAATGAATGAAAATGTAAAAGATAAAATGACAAATAATGGGCATTATTGACTAATAATAACAACAATAATATAACAAATTAATGTAATGGCTTAAGAATTAGGGTTTGACATGCCCCACCCCCTTTAAACAAGTATTTCCCTCAATGATTTCTTAGATGTGGATGCTTTTGTGATGACCTTAATGGTAAAAAACCCACAGTTATGGCAACCTGATTCTTTTTGGCTACTAATCAAACCCCGTTAGGGGTTCCCAAGGATCTTTTTTTTTTTGGTCATGCATATACCGTTCACTTTACTTCAGGCCCTCATTAAATTTATCCTTTACAAACTCACTCTCTATTTTTTTTCTTAAACTATTTGATCATTGTACGGATTGAATCCTTCTTTGTTCATCCTCGAAGCACTAACTTCATGGCCTTTTTCTCACATATGAACAAGACCCAATGACTGAGGGATTATGATTTTAGTGATACTCTGTATGCCTTCCTCCAACGTGGAATTTTTCAATCATATGACCAAGGTTCATAACTGTGGCGATGTATTTTGGGGGCTAAGTTCTGGGCTCAAATCTCCATTCTAAGGGGGGGAGAAACAAATAATCAGATGACGCGTGTCAATTCCCTAGACGGTTGGGATCATTTCTCATCCTGACTAGGAATTAACCAGTGTGTTCATGATGCAAAATAGATCTCCGCCTTAGATATCCTCCTCTTTGATCATGATCAATGGTGGATATGATTCTTGTTCCTCATTTATGATCCCACGACTGTGACCTAATCAATCACTGAGAAAACAATGGAGGTTTATTCTAGTCCTTATACATGATCCAACGGTTGGGTCTTAATCGTAAAGTGAGTGAATGACTGGGGTTTTTTCTATCCTTTTCAATGTAAATCTAATGGCATGCAATCAATGTGGCTCCAGATCTTATGGTCATAACTCTCCAGGGACTGACGGTTAGATCCTAACTCGAATTTTGACCAATGTCTATTGCAACTTCTTCGTCTCCCTTCAATGATTGAAGTGACTATCCACCTGCAAGGTAATTAGGATCATCATTCATTTACGGTGATTGATGATCACACCGATAACAGTCTTCAAATATTCAATTCTTCTCCAAACCTGCAGATTCACAATTATAACTATAACTATATATATATATATATTCACAGAGACATAATATTCCAGATAATAGAGCTTCTCAACACACAAAAACTTCCTGAATGATACTCGAAACAAAGTATTCCTTTAATTAATCATACATACACTATACATAGATTTACACATGGCTTCTAATGCCTTTCTTGGTTTGATTTTAACTCAATAGGCCTACCTATATTTCTTTGGCCAATTTCTTTATGGCCTGATCTCCTATTCTGGCCAACCTCCCTTGGTATAATTTTCTCTTTCATTTACCAACTTCTTTATGGCCTGATCTGCTAGTTTGGGCCAACCCCAAATGATTTCAAGGCTTACAAAATTATACAAAGACTTATGAAACTAGAATCAGCTTCAAATCCAAATTACTCTCAACAAAGCCCTAAGGATCCTCTCAAATCCACAAGATCCTCTAACAAGACTTAACTCTAGGATCCTCAAATCCTCAATCACTCAATAGTTTCCTATGGATCTTATCAGATACACAAATTACTCATTCAACTCCTATCTTAGGATTTTCAATCTTCATGAGATCTAACTTACTCTAGATATCTCAACTCCTCTCAAATCTCGAGATATCTTCTTAGAAGCGGATCTAATTAAAATACAATCCACTCATACATTCTAGATATCTTATAAAACTTAGGAAATTACAATAAAATTCCTTTAGGGAACCAAATCCCTAGGAAAATGAAAAACCCCCTAGGTCTAATCAAATGTACAAGTTTTTGGAGGTAGAATGCTCCTGCATCAGACTCCTCAGGAATAAAACTATTCATGATCTCTTGATCATGAGTTACTTCAATTACTTCATTCTTCTAGTCTCCTCCAGGGTCCCAGATTTTATGTTTAAGTTCTCCACTTGCTTCATTGTTGTCCTGCTTCCTTGTTTTTTCTCACTGCAACTCTCCTAGCTTCCACATATTGTGTTGCAATGCCCCACTGGATTTTCTTTGGAAATATTCCCTTGTCACTTGTTTCGTACTACTACCTTGCTTCCCACTTTCTCTATTGATGTAGATATTATTTTCCTCTACATGTCTTCTCTGATACATCGTCACCATCATCATCCTTATTAACTAAATCTCAATGTCCAGTCTATCATTTGGCTGGTACAACTCTTTTCTAAAAAAAAATTGCTGTTCCCTTGGTTGAATTCTTTTGTTGTTGTTGTCCACTAGCTTCTTCTTATTGTCTCCAATTATTCCATTGTTGATTGACATCTCCATCTTCTTTAAACCTTCAAACCTTTTGCAGTCTTCTTGTACTGCATCCTTAGTCATCCATTCCTCTAATAATTTCAATTCATCCTAAAAATTCATCAATTGAGTTCTGGTTTCATCCTTAGGAAATAGTCTTGAGGCTACTTCCACATCATGCACATTTTCCTCTACCAGGCCTGCAATTTCCAAATTAAATTGAAAATTAAAATTTACTTTTACCTCCTTAGATGCAATAAGAACCTCTCCTTCACTAATAGGAACTTCTGAACATGTTTCCTCTCTAGCTTTAGTTTCCCTTTCTGATTCAGGTTCTATCAACATTATTTCCAATAACTCTACCTCTTTATCCAACTTTGAAAGCATTGCATCATAATGCTTCTCTTCATCTTCCTTTCGTCTATATTCATAATCCAACTCTTATGTGTTCTCTACAACAATAAGTTCTTCTAAATGTATGTCAATAATCCCATTAGAAAAATGTGTATGTATTCCTCCTTCTTCGTTGTCTTCATGAAACACTCTTCCTCATCCCCCATCAGAATGTAATTATGATCATGTCTACTTGAAATGTTTTTATACGTTTCTTTTTCTTCCTTCTTAATGTTGACAACTTCAAGTGATTCATTACTTCCTACACCTGCAATCATACAAAAAATGTCATTTTCAAAAACATTAGTCCTTTTATTCTTATTTGATTTCTTTGTCATCATATCCATATGATGTTCCAAAGAGATCATGAGACTTCCTGCAAGTCTCTCATCTTCTTCATTGTCCTCTCCAAGGATATCTCCCTGCTCTAGTTCACAATAGTGAACTCCTCCTTCTTTCAATGGAATGAATCTGAACTCAGTGCCTTTGAGTTTCTCCTTATACATCAAATCATTTAACCTATGCTTCAATTCCTCTAATCCTTTCCTCAACTTCTCTTCAAATAACTACACTACTGGACATTTGACTTTCTTCTTCATACTCCATCCATGTTTTTGGTTCTATTTCACCTTGATCTGTAGAATCTATTCCATGTAACTGAGTTGTATCTTTAACTCAACCATTTCTATGTCAAGACCTTCTTGAATCATCCTCTTCCCTATAGCATCTTCTTTGGCGTATTTCCTTTTTCTATTGTGGCTTTCCTATGAACATCTGCAATGACCATGAGTAGTAATTGTCTCCATTTCCTTTGTGAACTTCATCTTTTTCACATGTGGACTACATTCAAGCCTCCTCTTTCAACAAGTCTCCATACATTTTGCCCCATACCTCATCAAGTTATATCCTTTGAGATTTATCTCCTAGTACCTATGGTTCTCTCTACTAGAACCTCTTGAGGAAACTATGCTCCTCTAGACTATGCATTTTCCACTTCCCTTTAAGAACACTCACTTGTTCTCCTTAGTCCAATCTCCATTGGATCTATCAAGGTTCCTTTCCACTGCTTCCTTTCTTCAATATCTCACATGATCTCCTCCTGCATTCAAGAACATCAATGGTTCTCTACTACAACTCTCCTAGTTGTCATGACTGCTACCAAATATCCTTAGTCTTCTTCAACCTGCAAATAAAAATCTCAAAACCAGATTTATTTTAAAACACATCCAATCTTCATTCAATATCTCTTCCTGATCTTACCCCTCTTTGATTAATTCCCTTGAATCAATTTAATTGTTATGTACTATTAGATTTCACTGAATATGAGCTTCCATGTTCCTTCATATTTCACAAATCTGAGATCCTCTTTGTATTCCTCTGTACAATATCTATTCCAGCAATATTCTTTTGCATCTCCCTATCTGATCTCTTCTCAAAGTAATATATTTTCTCTGTACCATGTCTTTGCACCAATTTCACTCGAATCCTATATCTCAATGAACATGCTCTGAACATTCCAATCTTATATTGTAGATCTTCATCACCTCATATTCTCTGTTACAACTGCAATAATCTCTTCAGTTCCTTTTGTAACAGATCCCTGCAGTATTCAACTAAGCAATTAATTTCTTCAGCAGAGTATTACTAATCTCTTTCCATCCTTAAATTAGCAAATTAACTTGCTCTGATACCAAATTGAACTCCGTTCATTTAAGTTATGCATTCTGATACCAAAATGATGACCTTAATGGTAAAAAACCCACAGTTATCGAAACATGATTCTTTTTGGTTATTGATCAAACCCTCTTAGGGGTGTCCAAGGATATTTTTTTGTTTCTTGTCACACATATCCCAATTCACTTTACTTCAATCCCTCATTAAATTTCTCCTTTACAGACTCACTCTCTATTTTTTTTCTTAATGATGACCTTACTGGTCAAAAACCCACAGTTATGGAAACCTATTCTTTTTGGCTACCGATCAAACCCTCTCATGGGTGTCCAAGGATATCTTTATGTTTCTGGTCACACATATACAACTTCACTTTATTTCAGGCCCTTATTAAATTTCACCTTTACAGACTCACTCTCTATTTTTTTTCTTAAACTATTTGATCATAGTATGGATCGAATCCTTCTTCGTTCATCCTCGAAGCACTAACCTCCCGACCTTTTTCTCTCATACGACTAAGACCCAATGACTAAGGGTTTATTCTTTTAGTGCTACTCTTTATGCATGTATCCAATGCGAATTGTTTTAATCATATGACCAAGGTTCATAACCATGGCGATGTATTTCAGGGGCTAAGTTATGGGCTCAAATCTCCATGCTAAGGGAGGCTGAAATAAATAATCAGTTGACGTGTATCAATTCCCTAGATGGTTGGGATCATTTCTCATCCCGACTAGGATTTAACAAGTGTGTTAGGTCACAATTTGAAATAGATCTTCGCCTTAGATATCCTCCTCTTTGATCATGATCAATGATGGATATGATTCCTGGCCCTCACTTATGATCCCACAGTTATGAATTAATCAATCACTAAGATAAAAATGGAGGTTTATTCTAGTCCTTGTACACAATTCAATGGTTGGGTCTTAATCGAAAAGTGAGTGAATGACTGGGGTTTGTTCTAGCCTTTTGAACGTAAACATAATGGTGTGCACTCGATCTATCTCACGATCCGACGATCATAACTCTCCAAGGAACGATGATTAGATCCTAACTCAAATTTTGATCAATGGCTCCTATAGCTTCTCCTTCTCCCTTCAATGATCGCAATGACTATCCACCTGCGAGGTAATTAGGATCATTGGTCCTTTACAGTGATCGATGATCACACTGATAACAATATTCAGAGATTCGATTCTTCTCCACACACACACACACACACACACACATGCTTCCAACTCCTATTTTCATAGAGACATAATATTCCAGACAACAAATCTTCTCAACACACAAAAACTTCCTCAATTATTCTCGAAACAGAGTATTCCTTTCATTAATCATACATACATTGTACATAGATTTACACAAGGCTTCTAATGCCTTTCCTAGCCTGATTTTAACTCAATAGGCCTACCTATCTTTCCTTGGCCTAATTCTCTCTAAAATGGCCCATGTGGCTTGATCTCCTATTCTAGCCAACCTCCCGTGGTCTCATTTTCTCTTTCACTGACCAAATTCTCTATGGACTGATATATTATTTTGGGCCAACCTCAAATGCTTTCAAGGCTTACAAACTTATACAAAGACTTTTGAAACTAGAATCAACTTCAGATCCAAATTACTCTCAACAAAGCACTAAGGATCCTCTCAGAACCACAAGATCCTCTAACAAGCCTTAACTCTAGGATCCTCAAATCCTCAATCTCTCAATAGTTTCCTAAGGATCCTCTCAGATACACAAATTACTCATTCAACTCATATATTAGGATTTTCAATATTCATGAGATCTATCTTACTCTAGATCTCTCAACTCCTCTCGACTCTCTAGATCTCTTCTTAGAAGCAGATATGATTACAATACAATCCACGCATACATTCTAGATCTCCTATCAAACTTAGGAAATTACAATAAAATTCCTTTAGGGAACCAAATCCCTAGGAAAATGAAACATCCCTTAGGTATAATCAAATGTACAAGATTTTGGAGGCAGAATGCTCCTACAACATTTTGTATGAAGATCTCATCTTCATATGTTGTATATTCTATAGGTAATTTCTTCCACTTCATGATGAACTTACCAATCACCCGACTTCATAGTTGTTTGATATGTGCTTCAATGGTTGTTTCAATTCTAGTATGATTTTTCCTTTTCATCAAGCTATAGAAAAATACTTTGAACTAATATATTGTCACTAATTATATTCTTTAAACAAGAAACATGGAATAATATATGTACACATGATAATGGTCAAAACTCAAATTTGTAATCCATACTTCCTAGTGTAGCCACATTTAAATTTTGAAAAAAGATGGAGTTGATATATAGGATTAGGTGTACAAACAAAAACATTTGGTAGGTACTTGGCCCATGATATATAATTATTCATGCAAAGTACATTTTTAATCATGGAAGATATTGACAACATCAACATAAAGGTATTTTTCAAATCAATTGTCAAATTGAAAGTAAATCTCAAGATTATCGAATGAAAAATATAATGCAATGATTGATGAATAATATTCATTGCAAATGGAAAACCACTTGATGTTTAAAAGGATAAAGGGGATTTGCAACCAAAATACCACACCAACATGTGGACCAACCACATGAATTATGGAAGGAAAATGGTAGTTTTAAAAACTTATTTTCAAGCCTCCACAAACCACTTATAACTCCCAAGGTGGTTTTCGATGGAATTAATGCAGAGAGGTTATATGAGTAAATAAAGTCCATTCGGTCATTGACTACAAAAAATTAAGACTGGACATCTACCCAAACGATGCAACAATATTTATTCCAAGTAGTTGTGTTCAATGGAAGCTAAAATCATGGTTCGACATTATTATTTAGAAGGTCACAACTAAACAAAGATCTCTTTGAATTTACAGACATGGAACCTATGGAAGTCTAGAACCCAGGATTTCATATCTAGATTTATTCATTATCCAAACAATTATGAATTACTCAGGTATGCTTATCCTTCTACTCCAAATTTTCCTTTAAATTTGTTTTATAGATATTGTATTCCCCATTAATTCCAAAAAGAATCTTGTTGTTCATTCTAAACACATTTCTTGTGACCTTAAAGATGAAATCTTGATTAACCTTGACCAAGATATTTTAAAAACCCGCATTACTAGGGAAACTCCATAGAATCTTTCCCAAGCATATTTTGCAAAATTTAGGGATGTTTGTGACCAATTTCTTTCTTGGGATTGTGACCTTGATAAGGATATTGTCCCTCCAACCTACCATTTCCTTGAATTTGTCTCCTTGTGTGCTAGATTTTACAATCCTTATGGACAAGATAGGATTCCCGTGATGGTACTCATATTTCTTTTCTATAACTCCTATATATATTTCTCAAAAGTTGATGATTCATGATAATGTTACACCTTTAAATGATGAAACCCTCATTACGAAGTTCAAAACCTTAAGCCCAAATCAATTATTTGCCTCATAGTACTTGGATATGATGATGATGATATTGTATATGAATCCATATTGGGAATGATGGAAAATACCCATCACCCCCCATTAAAAGCACCTTTTGAGAAATATAACTATGCAAAATACCTCTCTTAGAATGTCTTCACAACAAGTTCATTCAGTTTCCTTCATTTAGATAATTCATATACCAATATTATCTATTACATCTTATGTTATATTTTCAATACTTGAACTTTGAGCATCTAAGATTGAATAAACTTGACCAACAATTAAATCCTTTGATGGTGACTAAGTGGACACCTATTGTTAGGAAGCATGCTAAAAATATGGATTTTAAAACCTTTGTTTAGAATTTTATATATGTATCCTAGACAGTACTTGATGGCGATCATCCACCTACATTATTTCAAGAATTTAAACAAATGCTTCAATTGAGTTCTAAAACTAGAATAGGGTATTGGTATATATTTCAAGATCACATTGTCATTAGGATTTATGGGTCAGAAGTCAAACCATATATTTTATCAATATTTTTGACCCATAGGAATTTTTATTTAGAGTACAATAGGAAATGATTGAATTATGATCAAATACAATTTGACTCAAGAAATAAAAAAAACTACTTTTTCCTTTCCTACTAAGGTGTTTTCCTTTATAGTAAAAAATAAATCAATACTATCTAATGTAGAAAAGATGCTACAATATCTAGATCTTGAGGAAGGAAAATCATGGAACTATGACCCTTATCATATAATATCTTCTTTGAGTGTTGCAATTACTAGGTCATCTCCATGTGTTCATGAAAAAAATATAGAAATAGAGAGATTTACTAACAAACATAATTTGAAATAAGTTCAATAAATTTTGCAGGGAAAGCATGTGTAGTTGCATAAGGAATAAGAAGGAAGAACCAATTTAGGTTCAAACAAAGAAAATTCATGAAATTCATGAAGCAATCATGGTGGATTGTGATCAATCTGTAAATGAATTAGAAATAGTGGCATATTGAATTGCCACAATGTTTGTCAATGCAAGTTAAAACACATCAAGGGAATATAATGAGTTATTGATTGTCACACCTAAAAAATACGAACCAAAAAATAAAAGATCATAAGAGGGAGAATCAAGAAAACCTATTATTTATCAATCCAAAAATACTTATCAAAAGGAAGTTAGATTTGATGATCCAATGATTCAAAATAAAAAAGAAGAATCATTGAAGATTCCAAAGACACCTCATTTCTTGGATATAATAAATCTTGATCAGGAAGAAGAGGTCAATAATACATAACTAATCCTAGACCAAGATTTCAAAAATAAAATACTTGAAGGCCCTATGATGATAGTTTCAAATGGTCTAGTGGGTTGTTCATCAAAATCTATTATGGAAGAAGTTGTAAATGAAGAAATATTATCTCAAGTAAAAACTAAATAAAATCTTCTAGTAGTTAACCCAAATATATTTTCTTAGATGGATTTGATTAAAATGTAGTCTAGCAAATCAAGGAAAGATTTGTATCCTTGAGTCTTTAATAAAGGATTAGTAGAACCAAGATTACTAATTT
>SNQJ01S0006307.1:0-14428 GCA_010110895.2 Picea sitchensis | reverse complement strand
ACTTGATGTTTAAAAGGATAAAGGGGATTTGCAACCAAAATACCACACCAACATGTGGACCAACCACATGAATTATGGAAGGAAAATGGTAGTTTTAAAAACTTATTTTCAAGCCTCCACAAACCACTTATAACTCCCAAGGTGGTTTTCGATGGAATTAATGCAGAGAGGTTATATGAGTAAATAAAGTCCATTCGGTCATTGACTACAAAAAATTAAGACTGGACATCTACCCAAACGATGCAACAATATTTATTCCAAGTAGTTGTGTTCAATGGAAGCTAAAATCATGGTTCGACATTATTATTTAGAAGGTCACAACTAAACAAAGATCTCTTTGAATTTACAGACATGGAACCTATGGAAGTCTAGAACCCAGGATTTCATATCTAGATTTATTCATTATCCAAACAATTATGAATTACTCAGGTATGCTTATCCTTCTACTCCAAATTTTCCTTTAAATTTGTTTTATAGATATTGTATTCCCCATTAATTCCAAAAAGAATCTTGTTGTTCATTCTAAACACATTTCTTGTGACCTTAAAGATGAAATCTTGATTAACCTTGACCAAGATATTTTAAAAACCCGCATTACTAGGGAAACTCCATAGAATCTTTCCCAAGCATATTTTGCAAAATTTAGGGATGTTTGTGACCAATTTCTTTCTTGGGATTGTGACCTTGATAAGGATATTGTCCCTCCAACCTACCATTTCCTTGAATTTGTCTCCTTGTGTGCTAGATTTTACAATCCTTATGGACAAGATAGGATTCCCGTGATGGTACTCATATTTCTTTTCTATAACTCCTATATATATTTCTCAAAAGTTGATGATTCATGATAATGTTACACCTTTAAATGATGAAACCCTCATTACGAAGTTCAAAACCTTAAGCCCAAATCAATTATTTGCCTCATAGTACTTGGATATGATGATGATGATATTGTATATGAATCCATATTGGGAATGATGGAAAATACCCATCACCCCCCATTAAAAGCACCTTTTGAGAAATATAACTATGCAAAATACCTCTCTTAGAATGTCTTCACAACAAGTTCATTCAGTTTCCTTCATTTAGATAATTCATATACCAATATTATCTATTACATCTTATGTTATATTTTCAATACTTGAACTTTGAGCATCTAAGATTGAATAAACTTGACCAACAATTAAATCCTTTGATGGTGACTAAGTGGACACCTATTGTTAGGAAGCATGCTAAAAATATGGATTTTAAAACCTTTGTTTAGAATTTTATATATGTATCCTAGACAGTACTTGATGGCGATCATCCACCTACATTATTTCAAGAATTTAAACAAATGCTTCAATTGAGTTCTAAAACTAGAATAGGGTATTGGTATATATTTCAAGATCACATTGTCATTAGGATTTATGGGTCAGAAGTCAAACCATATATTTTATCAATATTTTTGACCCATAGGAATTTTTATTTAGAGTACAATAGGAAATGATTGAATTATGATCAAATACAATTTGACTCAAGAAATAAAAAAAACTACTTTTTCCTTTCCTACTAAGGTGTTTTCCTTTATAGTAAAAAATAAATCAATACTATCTAATGTAGAAAAGATGCTACAATATCTAGATCTTGAGGAAGGAAAATCATGGAACTATGACCCTTATCATATAATATCTTCTTTGAGTGTTGCAATTACTAGGTCATCTCCATGTGTTCATGAAAAAAATATAGAAATAGAGAGATTTACTAACAAACATAATTTGAAATAAGTTCAATAAATTTTGCAGGGAAAGCATGTGTAGTTGCATAAGGAATAAGAAGGAAGAACCAATTTAGGTTCAAACAAAGAAAATTCATGAAATTCATGAAGCAATCATGGTGGATTGTGATCAATCTGTAAATGAATTAGAAATAGTGGCATATTGAATTGCCACAATGTTTGTCAATGCAAGTTAAAACACATCAAGGGAATATAATGAGTTATTGATTGTCACACCTAAAAAATACGAACCAAAAAATAAAAGATCATAAGAGGGAGAATCAAGAAAACCTATTATTTATCAATCCAAAAATACTTATCAAAAGGAAGTTAGATTTGATGATCCAATGATTCAAAATAAAAAAGAAGAATCATTGAAGATTCCAAAGACACCTCATTTCTTGGATATAATAAATCTTGATCAGGAAGAAGAGGTCAATAATACATAACTAATCCTAGACCAAGATTTCAAAAATAAAATACTTGAAGGCCCTATGATGATAGTTTCAAATGGTCTAGTGGGTTGTTCATCAAAATCTATTATGGAAGAAGTTGTAAATGAAGAAATATTATCTCAAGTAAAAACTAAATAAAATCTTCTAGTAGTTAACCCAAATATATTTTCTTAGATGGATTTGATTAAAATGTAGTCTAGCAAATCAAGGAAAGATTTGTATCCTTGAGTCTTTAATAAAGGATTAGTAGAACCAAGATTACTAATTTAAGTGGATTATAAGCAAGGAGTTTTTGAAATGGTTGTTTTATAGACAAAGGTTATCAAAGGAGAAGTTTAAATAAAGACTTATGATTATAATGCTACTAAAATTAAATTTGATCTGAACAAAGTGCATGTGGTTGATAAAATAGAGTGGCATAGGTAGACAAGTAACATAGTGTCCATAGATTTGATCCGGGATATTATTAATGTCTATAAAATTCAAAGAATGGTTACTAAAATTGTAGGTCATATCAAATAGGAGAAGACAATAATAGATATATACTTGTCAAAATTCAATATCTTGAATATAAAGTGATGTAATTAGGATCAAATCAGAAAAATGAGGAAGTTGTCAAAGCACTAGTGAAAGATAAAGACTCAAATATAAAGTCCTTTAATCCTAAATTAAAATTTCTTGATGCTAAATATTCTCAAACAAAGGAATTGCTAATAGCTCAATAAGAAAAGGGGCATTTAGTTTTTGAATTATCCAAGCTAAAGGATCAAAATTATCGATTCAATCTCATAATCAATAAGTTGAAAGGTGAAAAGGAAGCAACAATAGTAGAAAATCATTATATGATCCAACAGTTATCCATCCTAGAAATGTAGGTAGTGTAAGGGATTGAGATGCATGATAAATGTGATGATAAAGTAGCTCTTTTGAAGAGTAATATCCCAAAGACACCTCATTTCTTGGATATAATAAATATTGATCAAGAAGAAGAGGTAAATAAGACATAACTAATCCTAGACCAAGATTTCAAAAAGAAAATGCTTGAAGGCCGTATGATGATAGTTTCATATGGTCTAATGGCATGTTCATCAAAATCTATTATGGAATAAGTTGTAAATGAAGCAGGATTATCTAGAGTAAAAACTAAATAAAATCTTACAGCAGCTAACCCAAATATATTTTCTTAGATGGATTTGATTAAAACGTAGTCTAGCAAATCAAGGAAAGATTTGTATCCTTGAGTCTATAATAAAGGACTAGCAAAACCAATATTACTAACTTGAGTGGATTATAAGAAAGGATTTTTTGATATGGTTGTTTTATAGAAAAAGGTTATCAAAGGAGAAGTTGAAATAAAGACTCATGATTATAATTTCACTAGATTTAAATTTGATCTTAACAAAATGAATGTGGTTGATAAAATAGAGTGGCATATATAGACGAGTAAAATTGTGTCCATATATTTTCAATCCAAGATATTATTTATGTCCATAAAATTCAGAAAACGGTCACTAAAGTTGTAGGTCATCTCAAGTAGGAGAAGACAATAATAGAGATATACTTGTCAAAATTCAAAATATTGAATATAAAACGATGGGATTAGGATCAAATCATAAAAATGAGAAAGTTGTCAAAGCACTAGTGAAAGACAAAGACTCAAAGATAAAGTCTTTAAGTCTAAATTAAAAATTCTTGATGTTAAACATATTCAAACAAAGGAATTACTAACAACTCAATAAGAAAAGGGACATTTAGTTTATGAACTATCAAAGCTAAAGGATGAAAATTATCGATCGGGTCTTATAATCAATAAGTTTAAAGGTGAAAAGAAGCGACAATAGTAGAAAATCATTATATGATCTAGCGGTTGTCCATCCTAGAAATATAAGTAGTGTAATGGATTGCGATGCATGATAAATATGATGATCAAGTGGTGTTTTTGAAGAGTAAGATCTCTAAACTATATAATAAAATTTTGGTTCCAAAAGATGGATTAAAATTGAAAGTAGTGAAAGTGGATGAACTAAGAACATAATTAAAAGAAAAAGAAATTATGATAAAAATATGACAGGAACAAATAATATCTGAAAAGGATTAAGTGATATTTGAAGATAGTCAAAACATTGAAAGGTTGGACAAATCTATTAATGAAATGAGGTTGTAATCAAATGTCAAATAAGAAATATTTAAATGTAGAAAAACATCTAATCTATGATAACATTATTCTTATATTGAATCATTTTATGACCTATTTTTATATGTTACAATATAATCAAGCTTTGAAGCAAGATATGTAACTTGAAATTTATTAACTCTAGACATAAATTGAGAAGAAGGCTTTAATATTTTATGATGCTACTAGACTCTTGAATAGCAAGTCTGAGAAAAAGGCTTTAATATTTTATGATGTTACTAGACTTTTGAATAGCAAGTCAACCAGTCTCGACCTAATTTAATTCTCCTAGGCATAACTTATAGAAACAACCATGATAATTAATGGAGGAAGAGTTAATATCAAGGAAATTTGATTCAACTATCTCATAAAAATATTTAATGCCATCGATTGAGCAAGCAAGGACTTCAAGAACAAGTTTAAACCTTTATATGAGCTAGTCATCCCCTCACCCTGGAAGAAATAATAGAGAATGTATGGTGTAGACGTATATAATGAGTATCTTCTTACTTACATAAACAATATTAAAAATTTCAAGGATATGATTGGCCTGAAATAAATTGTTTACCTATTCCAAAGTTAGCTTCCAATAATATGGTATAGTCATCAATTTTCTTCTCTATATCGATGATATCGTTCTTATGGCAAGGATTCCCCATGATCTTGAAAACCAACTAAGAATCCTCAAGGATTTTTGCTCCAATATGGGTATGACTGTTAATACTGATAAGACTAAGGTCGTGATTATTAAATCCAATAAGATCCGTTATGATACCTTTGTATATGACAACAACAACTTGGAGGAAGGGAATTCATACAAATATCTTGGAATTGATATTCACCACAAGCTTAATTGGAATTATACCATTGAGAAAAGGATTATTGGGGGATGGAAAACTTATGGGCTTGAAAACAATTATATGCAAATCAGATTGAACTTTATACATGGAGTTAGGATAGAAAAACTCCTCTTTGAGACTCTTATTTACACTGTTATTCTTTATGGATGTGGAAATTATGGGGTTGTAGATATCTCGTGAATCCTGAAATGAAGGCAAATGCAAAGGGAATTTTGTAAACCTATAATCTCGAATTAAAGGAGATATGCCCTATCACATCCTCCTCGTTGAAACTAGCCTCTCCCCTATTGGGAGCATGGCTATGACTAGATACCCTATTATAAGAACAAAGTTAAACAACATGTAAGACAAAAGGCTACCTAAAAATGCTTCGTCAAATTCAAAACCACCTACAGCTCAAGTGAGGATGGCGTAAAGATGCTTAATCTTGGCTAAACTATTGGGAATAATGGAAGAAACCATTTTTGCGGAATAAAGATACTATAAAAGCGTCGGAAATCAAAGGGATTTAAAGGAAAAAATCTTGGTGTAATGATAAAGAGTTAAGGAGGAAAAAAGAAATTAAAAGATTATTGAGATGTGAAATCAAACTAATCCTAGAGATCAAAATTATCTATTGTTTGCCAAGGTGAAAATGAAATAAACATTGCTAAGATAAGAACAAATTCTCCATAGCTCCAGCATAGAAGCTGATTTGCTCAATTCCCTAAATGCATACCACGGTTGAAAGGCGTGACACCTTTGTGACAAGAGGTTGAAGATGAAAGCCTCTCTTAGGGTGCAAATAAGTACGTATACCCCCATGTGGATCTCATTTTCTTGGAAATGTGATCCACACTACCAACCTTCCTAACCTCCTAACTCCAACAAAGGTATGGTGATCTTGGAAACTTCTCTTAATACTTTTCGAACAAAGAAACAAAATTCCAAAGAGATTACAAGAGTAATCCACTTACCCTCTACCAAAGGACGATGATATAATTAGGTTTTGATGAATCCACACTACTCCCAACCTTCTAACCTCCTAACTCAACAATTATGGTGATCTTAGGAAAACTTCTCTTAATGCTTTCAAGCACAAAAAACAAAATACTAAAAGGAATTACAAATTAATCTTACCCTCTTAAGGACCCGATGAATGATGGGTTTAAGTGAATCATCATCATCATCATCATCATCATCATCATCATCATCCATCATCTATCCCTTCATCATCATCATCATCATCATCATCATCATCATCACATCATCACATACATCATCATCCATCATCATCATCATCATCATCATCATCATCATCCATCATCATCATCATCCTTATCCATCATCGTATCCATCATCATCATCATCATCATATCATCATCATCATCATCATCATCATCATCATCATCATCATCATCATCATCATCATCATCATCATCATCATCATCATCATCATCATCATCATCATCATCATCAAAATTCAATTATCCTACAAAAGATGAGTGAATGAGAAAAAAAAACATTCCAATTAAAAATATGACCACCACTGAAGATAGCTCCAACGATAGTGACATACAAATCACAAAGGTTATGATGTGAGCCCTAGCTACATTTAAGAATCCACTCACATCTATTTTGGGAAAAGTAATTATCAAAATTAAGAATTAGTTAAATCTCGATGAGATAAAAGAAAGGAAGGAAGTCATTCCAAAGGATCGGCATTTTGGTTGGTTGTGAAAGAACGAGAGTATTCCAATGTGTAGTAGTTGCAGTTGAAAATCCTAAGGATTTTCGGATTTTCCCCTTTTCTATAAGTAATATATATTAATTAATGCTATTCTTTCAATTTTCTATAAATTTTAGAATGATACTTACTTTTTATTGAATATTTGCTCTCGATTTTATTAATTGATTATGTTCGATTTTATTAATTATTATGTTTTATAAATCATCTTTGATTATGTTTTATAAATTATCTTTAAAATAATGGCTAGGTTGAAAATATTTGTTATTTCTTTAGTATTATGATGAGATTTTATAAGAAGATGATAAGTATTGAGTGATTTTTGAAATAATGGGATATTGATGCATGATATTTATTGCTATTCCATTATGTATGAATGATATTTAATTATGTATGAATGATATTTATGCTATTAAATCCAAATTATTTTAGAGTTTTTTCACTTATTATATTAAGTACTGGATTCAATTTTATAAAGTGTTGAGTACATTTTCTTATTCTTTCTAATACTAATGACTACTATTCTCCTTAATATTTTAAAGAAAACTGTTATCCATTTTTTTTGGTATATCTAATCATTTTTATTATAATGTTTAATATATAAGATTATGGTATTCAATTTTATAAAGTGTTGAGTACATTTTTTTATTCTTTCTAATACTAATGACTACTATTCTCCTTAGTATTTTAAAGAAAATTGTTATCCATTTTTTTTGGTATATCTAATCATTTTTATTATAATGTCTAATATATAAGATAATCATTTTTATTATAATGTCTAATATATAAGATTATGGTATCCAAGTTTATAAACAATTTATATCTATTTTTTTATATTACTTTCATTATTTTTTTTATATTATTTCAAATTTAAATTTTGAAGTTGTATAAGTTTTAAAAGTTTTTATTTTTTATTTTTTATAGTAAGGGATATTTTTTTTAGCTACTAATTTCTTTCATATTTATCTAAAGCAAGGATGTTTAAGATGTTATAGGGTGACTTGGCATTGTTTCTTAGCTAGGAACATCTCAAGGAATAACATCCAAATTGGTATCATTTTTTTTAGGAATGAAATTTCAAAATTTATTTTTCCTATGGAATGACAATGACTAAGTTCTATTTTTTAGTAGTGAATAGGAGCACAAAAACTAGCTAATTAGTATTTTTCAAGAAGATCTTTCAATATTTTTCGCTTGACGACATCATAGTTGAAACTAGAAGAACAAAGGAGATATACTAGGTCACAACGAAAATCTAAAGATTCTTTACTTTATTTTAACCCAAAAAATTTGGTTACACGAGATAATAGAAGGAGAAGAGTGGGCTCCACATCTACAAGTAACCCTAATAAAGAAGAAAACTTATTTCATAATATAAATATTTTGAAAATCAATCCCCATTTAAAACCCTAAAAACAAGTTTAGATGACCCTCCCAGAGATACACATAAACCGTTGGTAGATATTTATGGGTTTAGACTATCCTTTTCTAATAAAGGGAAGTTGTTGTCTCATTTTTATGTAACCCCTCCTTTTCATCGGCATATATCCCTAGAAGTCAAAATTCTTATATTACAACATTTAATGGCTAACCAAAATCCACCACCTCCACCCAAATCAAGGGGTAATCCATGGGTGGAAGACAAGTGTGGAGCTCCTATACTACCTGCTAATTTACAAGAACTATTTCAAATTATTTCCAAAGTTTAATGGATGTAGTGATATATTTGAAAAATATCATACTTCTACCTTTCAAGATTACATAGATAATTTGTTTGTTGATCATGATAATATTTATTTGAGAATTTTCATCCAAAGTCTTGAAGGGGATGCTAGAATGAATCAATCCAGTTCATAACAAATATCTAAAAAAAATAGGATAGCAAAAAAACAACCTTACAGATATGAATAAAATATAATATGAGAGATAAGATGTGATTGGTACAATGCCATGTGACTATATATATATATATATATATATATATATATAACATTACATTGCCTACTCATTTAAGATGCTTTGTCCTAAAAGTATTTATCGAAAAAAAACTACCTCTTAGTCCTAGTTTGGAATGCCTTCTCATAACTAGTTGTTCTGGACACTGTGATGGTAGATGTCACAAGCCAATATGATTTACAAAGCATTGAGTAGGACTATCTTATGGTGAAGGGATCAAACCACCCAAACTCAACTTTTTGCAAAACGATATGGTGATGAATTTTATGATATGGGGTCTAAAAATATGCCACACTTGAGCTTCTCTTCAATATAATAGCATCTTCACTTTGTTTCTCATTTAGATTTTGTACTTGGGTAGTTCCTCACTTAAGACAACGGTTATTATAATTAGGATGACGATAAGGTACACTAGTAAATTGTCTCTTGTTCTTGGATAATTTCTATTTTGTTTTTGGTGATTTATTGGTTGATAATATTTCCATAAAGACATATTTTTTTTATTTTTTATGTCAACTAGATCTATATTGGTTCTTTTTTCTCATGTCTAAATTTTAATGTTTAATGACTTCTCTATTGTAACTAGTCCAATGATTGTTTCCTTATCAATCATTGATTCCTTGCTGAGAAGTTGTACTAGATTTTCTTGTAGTGACTTGTTATCATTCCTTGTTTTATTAATTTGTGTAAGTCTTGGTTATGACCTCGTAAGCATAAAAGTTCTTCCTTATTTTATGGCTTGTCAAAATTATTTTTAAGGTCTTTGATTTGTCCAAGCAATCTCTAGATAAGGTTCAAAGAACTTTCTTCATCCTTTTCTAATAATTTCTTCTCGAGATCTTGATTCTCTTGTCGTAGTTTCTGATTGCAATATTGTATATCCTTTGACTTCTTGATTTGTGCAAGTAACTTCTCAGTATGATCCTTTAGACAAGAAATTTCTTTATCTTTTTCTAGTAATCCTTTGCCAAACATATCCTCGAGATATTTATATTTTTGTTGTTACCTATATAGTTCATCCTCTAATTTCTTTATTTGCGACACACACAAATTCATGCATTTGTATGTTACTTTGCTATTATTTGATTTAATTTTAATTACCATATTTTAAGCAAGAAATTTCTTTGTTTCTCTCTAATAAATTCCCTTTGACTTCTGCAATCTCCTTATTAACTTGTTGCTCCAATTTCTCCAACTCAGAATTAATATCCACATCACTCACCATTTTGTTTTCATTACAACTTTCTCAAAGAGACTCCATCGTTATGAAACTTATATATTCTTTGTAACAAGTGGGTGTACAAAGTGTGAAAAACCCACTTCTTCTATGTCTAATTAGGTATTAGAGTCTAAAATATCTATTTTAATATATCTTTTAGATTTATTTATTTTATTTATTTTGAATTTTTTTAACACATTATATTCTTGTTTCTTTCGGTTGATATTCTTCTTTCTTTCCCTAGGAATAGGGATCGAATAAACTTCAAATACTCTTTTTATAGCAAACGAAATTGAATGTAGGGGTTATTTTTATACCCATTTTTAATATTACTTTTGATCATTTTCTTTGCAATATATTACTTAGGTACACATTTTATGTTTCCACGATATTTTAATATTACTTTTGATCATTTTCTTTGCAATATATTTCAGAATCCACGGTAGTCTGTGTATTATTACAACACCTGTGGGCGAAGGGAGGCAATAAATTAGGAACCCTTCTATACACCAATTTCTATTTGAATTGTGGTATGCGCTGTCTGTTAAATTATTATATGGAACGATGTATTTAATCACCAACCCGTGTGCAATCCTTGTCACCTGGTACAGATTTATTTTGGAGGTTGTCTGATTATAGTTAGACGAAAGGAGTGAGGAGGCTTAGCACAAATACGATGTTTCTTATACTATGCTTCATGAATTTATACATACCAACACTTCTTAATTCTACTGTGTCCTTGGGTCTAAAAAATGAAGAATTTTGTTTATGTAGTGACTTGAGATTCCTTGAATTTGCAAATATGATATTCCTAGATATCTAGAAGTGAAGTATTCTCCTTATTTTCTTTGCATCATAATTATATTTATTTTGTAAATTTAAGGTTTTTTTTAAATCTTTCTTCTTAAAGTTTTATTTTATCTTTAAACTTGGAGAAGAATCTAATTTTTTCCACTTAATTTTGAAAATGACCAAAGACCTGATTTGGTTAAAGACCTAAGAAACTCCAAAAAATATAGGGTTTTAGTTTCTAATTTTATTTTTAAAATTGGAGCAGAATCTACTTTCTAAACTCTAAAAATATAGGGGTTCTGGTGTATAATTTTATCTTTAAACTTGGAGTAGAAACTACTTTCTTTTAGTTAATTTTGAAAATGATCAAAGGCCTAATTTGATTAAAGATCTAGGAAACTCCAAAAATATAGGAGTTTCTGTGTCTAATTTTATCTTTAAACTTGGAGCAGAATATACTTTCTTCCACTTAATTTTGAAAATGACCAAATGCTTGATTTGGTTAAAGACCTAAGAAACTCCAAAAAATATAGGGGTTTCTGTGTCTAATTTTATCTTTAAAATTAAATTGGAGGAGAATCTACTTTCTTCCACTTAATTTTGAAAATGACCAAAGGCCTTATTTGGTTAAAGACCTAGGAAAATCCAAAAAATATAGGGGTTTATGTATGTAATTTAATCTTTAAACTTGGAAGCCTTATTTGGTTAAAGACCTAGGAAAATCCAAAAAATATAGGGGTTTATGTATCTAATTTTATCTTTAAACTTGGAGCAGAATCTATTTTCTTCCACTTAATTTTGAAAATGACCAAAGTCCTAATTTAGTTAAAGACTTAGGAAACTCCAAAAAATATATAGTGGTTTTTGTGTCTAATTTTATCTTTAAACTTGGAGCAGAATCTACTTTCTTCCACTTAATTTTCAAAATGACCAAAGGCCTGATTTGGTTAAAGACCTAGGAAACTCCAAAAAATATAGGGGTTTCAGTGTCTAATTTTATCTTTAAACTTGGAGCATAATCTACTTTCTTCCACTTAATTTTGAAAATGACCAAAGGCCTAATTTGGTTAAAGACCTAGGAAACTCCAAAAAATATAGGGGTTGGAAATTATCAGATCAGACAATGTTTGAAACGTATGTGGCCAAAGGATGGAATCTATCCCATATAATGAATATCCAAAATAAATAGGATAACAAAAAAATCCATAGTAATAAGAATAAAATGTAGAGATGAGATGTGATTGGTACAATGTCATGTGACGACATACGTATACCATTAACTAGTCACAAGGGTTGAAGAGTCGTGCCCTTTTATTGGATGTGTCACTTAATTAATTTATTAATATATTTATCATTATGCATATTTGTGATTATTTAGTAATATATTTATGTTCACTGCATATGCAAGAAAATAGTTCTCAAATTTCACTTTCATTGCTACTTCAATTGATTTTTGGGAAGATTTTCATAGAATTTGTATGGATATATGGGGAGAAAAGGAGGACCATCTATATTACTTGATTGAGTTTGCATCATTGAAAATAAAATAGTAGAGAGACTATATTGGAATTTAACAAAAGATTCAACAAATTGTATAATGAGATTCCACAAGATAGTAGACCCTCTCAAGCCACTACAAAGGTCACATGTGCAATTAATCCTCACTTCACTATGATGTTAAGGGAAAGAAGAACTCCAACTTTGGATGTCATGCAAAATGATGTTGTGGACATAGAAGGTAGTATTGTTGCATATGGTAATATTATAATAAAAAAAAGTGTGGAGATAGAAAAAAAAAAAAAGGTCTTTCTCGAGCTTCTTCCTCCAATTCTCAAGATTCTCAAATTGATGAAATGGAAAATCTAATCAGAGCACTTTCCAACAAAATCACTAGGTTGGAATTGGGAGATAACATTTTTGGATATGGGCCTTGGAATGTAGGAACAAGAAATACAAATTTTCTTGTTAGGATTAAAATCCCATATTTTAGAACTTTCAATCCTCACTTTCTTACTAGATAGAGAAGGTTGAAAGACCCACCTATTGAGCGACTTGTTGATGCCACACCAACTTACCCAAGCCAACAGACTTGGGACCCCTCCTAAATTTTTCCAACTCGGATCCTTTGATTGTTGCATCCATTAGCTAGGTGCTATTGATTTTTAAGTGTTAAGCATTTCTTGTTTGACTAGATGACTAATGTTTGATTTCCTCTTGGTTTTGAGTTATGTTATGTTGCAATCAATATTTGTTGTGGCAGTTGTCTTACGAAGTATTTTTGTGTCGCAAGCAATCTTTATTGTGCTTAATGTACATGTATGTATTTTTACACCTATTGGTTTGTTGACTAACCTTGATTGTAAAAGTGCCATATATCATTATGTAGGTTGATTTCAATGTCCACAAGACATAATATGGCTTTGAATTTCTTCTTAGAAAGAATAGGTACTCCTACCAATTACTCAGTATCATGTGCTCCAAATGTCAGTTGGTTTTTTTCACAAGATAATATCTCTCAGCTAATGATGGATGAACTCAGTTTCAATGGATAGATTGAAATCCTATATAACATATATGTCGCATGAATTGATGGAACTAAATTTCGGTAAATATGAGACAAGAACGAGGCTCGAACTTTTAATAAAAACGTTTTTTCTCATAATTTTGGGTACTAGTCAAAGTGAAAATTTCACCTCCGACACAGGCTAACTATGTGTTTTGAGTGATCATGAATCTAATTTCACTGACATAATCAATTCAAGTTCCACAAGTACCAAAACGACCACCAATTATTTCCCATCAAGTGAACCTCATTAGTCGTGAAGCTATGAAAATGCTTGAATGAAGTTGTAAGTTCTCTCATGAGAAACTTCCTCCTATTCTCTTTGCATTGCAAAAAACAATGTCTCAATGAAGCGCCATACACGTAAGTTATGGATTTTCTAAATCTAATTAGGTTGTGCCAAACCCCCATTTTCCCCCTCATCTTAATCATTGGATCCACAATTAATTCAAATGCCAACATATTGACCATCCTATGTCATTCGAATTGGATACAAAACATGGTTTAAACAATTCTTTAAAAGAAATAAAATATGTTTAAAGTGAAAAGATGGTTTATGTTAAGAAAGTTAAATAATTATTAAAGTTTCAAAAGGGGTGCACATTGGATTCCTTGGGATCGTATAAAACAAAGGACAAATAACCCCCATAACCCCCTCTTTAAACACCTTGTCCTGCTTCCTTAATCAGATAACCCCCT
Source organism: Picea sitchensis (assembly GCA_010110895.2). Classification (NCBI taxonomy): domain Eukaryota; kingdom Viridiplantae; phylum Streptophyta; class Pinopsida; order Pinales; family Pinaceae; genus Picea; species Picea sitchensis. The sequence continues at coordinate 232 of SNQJ01S0006307.1, read as the reverse complement.
GTTGGGCCCCAACAACTCCCCCTAAATGTTTACAAAATTTAAAGGGCCCCCATTAGAATCTTGATAATTATAATGAGTTACAGAATCAATCTTTTCAAATAGTTCCATACCTTGGCTTGCTTTGAGACAAACTTAAGACATTCACTATAGTATGAGACATTCATTACAAGAGTATATGTCAAAAGTTAGAAACGAGCATAAAAATCTCAATTTAAACAAAACGTTAATTTTT